>MU778072.1:50976-66816 GCA_026770625.1 Nicotiana glauca
CCCCCACACACACCGGATGATCCATGAACAAGCTAAGGCGAACCCAACCCACGCAAAGCTGGGGCACCTTAAAAAAAAAGGATAGTTGAATACCACCACCGAATTTAAAAACCACCATTCCATCAACTACTTAAATGCCATGCAGAGCGACCAACGTTATAAGGCTACCCTCGATCACCGACTCATTGGATCAAGGTAAGGAAAATCTCATTTTTCTTTACCTTCTGTTGTTTTCTTAAACAAGAAGACAATCCATATGGGCAAGCAAGCAAATGAGCATTCCAACCAGAGAGTGGAAGGAAACCTACTACAAAGCAACTAGAATATCGCCCATCTCAAATACTTCAACTTCTGGAATATGACGTCCCATAAGTCGTACTCTTTTCCCTCACCCTGGTATTGTCCCAATTGGATTCTGGGGGAGGTTTCTAACGAGGTGACGAGGAGGACGTCTCCAAGTTCAAGGGATAATTCACCGCCCCTCCTGCTGACGAGCTCTTTAGGCCGAACGATGAAGGGACAAGATACATGAAGATTCCAATATACGCATAAAACGAACACTAGAAAAATAGTAATGTTTTGTACTCTCCGACATCATACTCTCCAAAGCAAACAAAATTAAGCAAACTGGGACTCACCCAGGAAACACAGAAATTAAGCGAATTAGGAATCACACAGGAAACGTAGAGGTTAAAGCAAAACTTGGACTCCCCCATAGGACACCCAAAAATCTCCGAAAAAAGAAAAGTTTGACCTCGCTCGAAATACAACGAGTTAAAATTTTGACATCAGCTCAAAATAACACCCCTACGGCCAAAGGATAAAGTTTTGAGATTGCACGGGCGAGTTTGTGTGCCCAATGTGGATGGGCTTCGAAAGTTGATTTTAGAGGAAGCCCACAGTTCCAGGTACTCTATTCATCCGGGCGCCACGAAAATGTACCAGGATTTGTGACAATATTATTAGTGGCGTAGAATGAAGAAGGATATCGTAGCATACGTGGCTCGTTATTTGAATTGTCAGCAGGTTAAGTACGAGCATCAGAGGCCTGGTGGTGTATTCCAGAGGATTGAGCTTCCCAAGTGGAAGTGGGAGCGGATTACTATGGATTTTGTTACTGGAATTCCACTTACTCGGAAGAAGTTCGATGCGATCTGGGTTATTATTGATAGGCTGACTAAGTCAGCACATTTCACTCCTGTGGCAGTCTCCTATTCTTTTGAGAGGTTCGCTGAGACCTATATTCGGGAGATTGTTTGCCTTCATGGTGTGCCCGTGTCTATTATTTCGGATCGTGGTACACAGTTTATCTCGCGCTTCTAGAGAGCGGTGCAGTGAGAGTTGGGTACACGGGTAGATTTGAGCACAACATTTCACCCCAGACGGACGGCTAGTCAGAGCGGACTATTCAGATTTTGGAGGATATGCTCCGAGCTTGTGTTATTGACTTTAAAGGTTCGTGGGATCAGTTCTTGCCTTTAGCGGAGTTTGCCTACAATAATCGCTACCAATCGAGCATTCAGATGGCTCCTTATGAGACTTTATATGGTAGGCGGTGTTGATCTCCGGTTGGATGGTTTGAGCCGGGAGAGGCTCAGTTGTTGGGTATAGATTTGGCTCAGGAGGCCTTGGACAAGGTCAAGATCATTCAGGATAGGCTTCGTTCAGCTCAGTCTAGGCAAAAGAGTTATGCAGACTGCAAGGTTCGAGATGTGGCATTTATGGTTGGTGAGCGAGTATTGCTCCAAGTGTCGCCTATGAAGGGCGAGATGAGATTTGGGAAGAAGTGTAAGCTTAGCCCTAGGTTCATTGGTCCGTTTGAGATTCCTGATCGAGTGGGAGATGTGGCTTATAGACTTGCATTGCCGCCTAGCTTATTAGCCATGCATCTAATTTTTCATGTATCCATGCTTTGGAGGTATCACGACGATCCAGCCCACGTGTTAGATTTTAGCACTGTCAAGTTGGACAAGGACTTGTCTTACGAGGAGGAGCCGGTAGCTATTTTGGACCGGCAGGTTCGTTAGTTGAGATCCAAGAGTTTTTCTTCTGTACGTGTTCAGTGGAGAGGTTAGCCTCCTGAGGCATCGACTTGGGAGTGTGAGTCCGATATGCGGAGCCGTTATCCTCATCTTTTTCTCGACTCAGGTACTTCTTTCTTTTGTCCGTTCGAGGACGAACGGTTGTTTTAGAGTTGGAAAATGTGATGACCCAAAGCGGTCATCACTTGTTTCCTTACTCATTCTGTGCTTTTGAGGCCTTGAAAACCTTATTTGGGGTTGCCTCGATTTACGTACGCAGTCCGGGCGCGTAGCCGAAAAGCTTAAATATGAATTCTGTGAGAAAAATGCTAAATTTTGATATTAAATTGAATAAATTTGACTTTGGCTAATATTTTGGGTAAACAGACCCGGACCCATGATTCGACGGTCCCGGAGGGTCGGTAAAAAGATATGGGACTTGGGCGTATGCCCGAAATCGAATTTCGAGGTCCCAGGCCCGAGAAATGAATTTTTGTGTGAAATTATTTTTTGGAAATAATTAAGAAAATTGGAAATCAAGTTTGATTAAAAGACTATGGTATCGAGCCCGTATTTTGGTTCCGGTGCCCGACATAGGTCTTATATGTGGTTTAAGCGCTTTCCGTAAAGTTTGGTTGAAAACGGACGTCGTTTGACGTGTTTCGGACTTAAAAATGAGAATTTGATGTTTTATGAAAATTTGGAAGAAATGATGAATTTTGAGGTTAAATTCGATGTATATGATGTTATTTTGGCGATTTACGCGCGAGTAAGTCCGTAGCATGTTTTGTGGTTGTGTGCATATTTGGTTTGGAGCCCCGAGGGCTCAGGTGAGTTTTAGATAGGCGTCAGAGTGCATTTTTAAACTTTAAAAAATCTGATGAGAACAGGCCTGCAGGCTTCGCATTTACGAAGCCTGGTTCGCAAATGCGAACTCGCAAATACGAAGGCTGGTTCGCAAATGTGAAACCAGCCCACGCCTACCTAGGATCGCAGATGCGAAGTTATTCATCGGAAATGCGAAGTTCAAGGCTCGCAAATACGAGATCAAGTTCGCAAATGCGAAGGTCCCCTGTAAGGCCTTCGCGATTCCCATAAATTGGTCGTTGTTCACAATTGCAATTGCGACATCTACTACCTGCATTTTTTTAATACTTAGTCGATTTTAAGACATTCTTCACCCCATATTCAAAACACAACTCTTTTGGGCGATTTTTCAAGAACAAGTTTCATTCCAAATTATTTGTAAGTCAATTTTTACTCAATTCTTTCAATCATTAAAATCAAGGATTTTCATGGGTGAAATTGGGGGTTTTGGGTAGAACCTAGGTTTTTCAAAAAATTGGGGATTTGGACCTCAATTTGAGGTCCGATTTTAAAACAAATTACATATTTGAGTTCCTGGGCGATTTCAAAACAAATTACATATTTGAGTTCCTAGGGGAATGGGTAACCGTGTGTTGGTTCGAACTTCGGGTTTTGACCACGTGGGCCTGGGGGCGATTTTGGAATTTTTGGAAAAAACTTGAGAAATTCATTTTTATGCATTCAAATTGATTCAATTAGTGTTTATTAAAGTAATTGAGTAATTTGTGGCTAGATTCAAGCGGATTGGAGGTGGAATCACGGGATAAAGCTATAGTTGAGGCTTGAGTTGAGTTCAAAGCATCGAGGTAAGTGTTTGGTTTAACCCTAGCTTGAGGGAATATGAGTTGAGTCTTATTTGCTGCATGCTAAGTGTCGAGTATGATGTATAGGCATGGTGACGAGTATCTATACATTGGTGTCTAGCATGACCGTGAGTCCTTAATTGCTAATAGTTTAGATTTTGTTATATCTTCCATGCTTAATTGATGGCTTCTATGTGTTGTAAAGATCTTGTGAAAGAAATTGTGACCTTTGAAATTCATGGAGCATTGGCTCGAGTTGAAATACAATTATGAAGGTATATGAGACAAGTAAATCTTTGGAGCATTGGCTCGAGTGATAATGTGAACTATGAGATGAAAGTAAACGAAAGGTAAAGAGTTAATGATTTGTGTTCCCTTGCCGGAATTTCGATTATTGTTTATTTATTCCCTTGCCCTTGTTTGTGATTGTTGTTTGGGTGAGGAAGAGTGTTAAAACACGAAGGGTGATGTCGTGCATTGTTTTTTTATGGTAAGGAAAGAGTGTAAAGCACGAAGGGTGATGTCGTGCAATGTTCGCTTATTATGCGAAAAGAGTGTTAAAGCACGAAGGGTGATGCCGTACCGCACGATGTACCATTCCGTGCCAATTCTATTGATATGTGTGAGGAATGAGAGTAAAAGCACGAAGAGTGATGCCGTGCACATGTTATTGCTTGGTGAGTATAAGAGTAAAAACACGAAGGGTGATGTCGTACACTTGTTGATTTCTATTTCATTATTTATGATTGAGTTGTGTTGTTTTCCTTCGTTACTGGACAACTCTTATTTGGAAATCGTTGTTTTCCCACAGCATGTCCCCCTTCCCATATTGTTTATCTGTTTTGTATTTCGATTCCGCTGTATATATATGAAATTGCACAAGTTTATGTGGTAGTCCGATCTAGCCTCGTCACTACTTCGGCGGGGTTAGGCTAGACACTTACTAGCACATGGGGTCGGTTGTGTTGATACTACACTCTGTGCTATTTTGCACAAATCCAGGTTTCGGGCAGCAGCAGAAACAACATTAGTGTGGGAGCAGGCCTTCAGTCCAGCGATACCCGAGGTAGCCTTGCAGGCGTCCGTAGGCCCGACGTCTCCCTTATCCTCTCTTTATAGTCTGTTATCTTATTGTATTCGAGACAAACAGTTTATGTTTTCTTTCAGACATTTGTATTTAGTGTTCTTAGCAGTTCGTGAGTATAGTGACACCAGTCTTGGGTAGAGGATTTTGTTGAACTTTCCGCATTTCTATTCGATTTTATTTAATGTTAAGACTTTCGCTTATTATTTAATCTCGTTACTTTTATATTATTGCTAGTAATTGTTAAAAAGGGGATTATGTGGTTAACAAAAATTAATTTAATTTAGCTTGCCTAGCTTCTACCAGTAGACGCCATCATGACTTTCGAGGGTGGGAAATCCGGGTCGTGACAAGAATGAACCTGAGCATCCTTCGGGATCGAGATAATAATTGATCACTTATGCCCATGATTGACACTGGGGGTCGGAAACTAATTGGTCAGTTTAAAGCTCGAGGAAGCCTCACTCGAGCCCTTCCTCGGTACTACCAAGTCACTCAGACCGGTGACATCTTCCACTCCAACAAAATAACCACGGAAAGGTTCTTCTGCTCCATGGCCCCCTTCATAGTGGCAAGTCTTCATCGCCTGAGCGTCCTTGATCATTGAATCAAAAAATGGCAATGAGGGGGAATCTCCAATCTCTATTGCCCTAAGTAAATATTTTAGGGCTCCGCCTTCATCTAGGAAAACCTTGAGAATGGTTTCTACACCAGCATCGATCGTCTCCTCGGTGGCCTTCTCATCTCGAGGTGAAGCGTCTTCAGCTCTCTTTGGCTCGGGGACCTCATCAAATCGAGGCAAAGCAGTTTCAGCTCCCGTCGGCCTAGTAGTTCCTTGAATCGCAGTGCCAGCTCGCATACGGGCCACCAGCCCAAAGTTTTCTTCTTCTTCTTCTTTTTCTTTTTCGGCCTCATCCCTTATCCGTTAGACTACGTCCAAAGTTAGACGGATGACGTTCCCCTTAGGCTTACAGGGCCTCCTAGCCATTTTTTTCTTTTCCAGGCCAGGAGAGCTCGGAGCCTCTTTTCTTTTATTCTCTTTGGCCTGCTTCGGGGCAGATGATGAGAGAAGTGCCTCTTCTTCAGCAGATGAGGATCTCATTGCTACATCCTTTCCGAGGCCTACAAAAGAAAAAAAAATGAGTAAGCTTAATGCAACGTCTGAATGGAAACCGTACTAAGAAAAGAAGATTACCATGGTTACGGGCCTCCCATTGACCCTTTGATAACTCCACCCAAGCATGCTCGGAGTAAGACTTCTGTGACACTAATCCCTTGACCCATTGCCTAAGATTGGGGATTACTTCCAGCACGTGGGCCACATCTGCAACACAAAAAAACATAGATGAGAAAAGAAGATGAGAAGCAGAACGGCGAAGTTAGGTATTCAAGGCGAAGCAATACTTACGTTTCATGTTCTATTTTTCAGGAAACAACATGTCTTCAGCAGAGATTAGGTCCGAAGTATTTATTCGGACAAATCGGTCCATCTAACCTCGATCTCGGGTCTTGTCTATGCTCGAGAATGAGGGTTTGGTAGCTCACAGTAAAGCTTGATCAATCCTCATTGATAAAGTCGGGGACGGTAGAGACGCATAAAGTGATCGAGGCTAAAAGGATGCCCCTCGATCTTGTTTACCAAAAATAGGAGGAGGATCACGATCCTCCAAAATGATAGATGGATCTGGCCAAGGTTCACATTGTACCTCTTGCAGAAGGCAACGATTATGGGGTCTAAAGGACCCAATGTGAAAGGATAACTATAAACCCTTAAAGATCCTTCCACATGAGTAGTGATTGATTCCTCAGGCGAGGGCACCACCACGTGTTTGTCGGCCCAGTTGCAGTCCTTTTTAACTTAGTCGAGAAGACTGTCAGTAATTATGCATATGTATCTCGACATCGGTTCACATTGACCCAGTTTCGAGGGAGTATTCTCTACCTTAAAATTGGTAGTAGTGGGGCACTTTGTCAGAACGAAGTCCTCTAAGGGAGGTTCCGCCACGGCTTTACCACCGGCGGTCCTTGATGAAGAAGCGGTTTCCTTTTGTGGAATATTTTTTGAAGTCTTAGCCATTTTTATAAATGGAGAAGAATAAAACAGATGAGGAACGCTTGGTATTCTGTAATGAAACAAGTAAAGAAACTCAGAGATCTGAAAATACAAAGTTGTGAGGAAGGCAAAGGATTTTGAAGATTAGAGTGAAAAAGATTTGTAAGTAAAGTTTGAAAAATGAAGAAAGATATATTTATAGGTTAAGATGACAGTTCAAACCCTATAGTGGTCGACCATCGACTGGCTTGCATTAAATGCCTGGAAAACTATACCGATAAGACATTTTGGTTACCTTTGTTGCTTACGTCATGGTGCTTATGTCATGATGTATCGAGGTGAATATCGAGGACTCAAGTCGTTTCTTGTCATTACTCTCCAAAAAATGAGGGGACTATTGGTATATGGTCAAAATTGGGCTTGCCTTTTTCGTGCAGCTGATCGAGGGAGGATCATGATAAGTCAAGGATCGGCTTCGATTTATATCTAACTATGGTGCAGGGTTAGGTTGTCAAGCTCGAGATCACGTGACAGATTGAGATCGAGACCGACCAAAACGGAGACCGAATGAGATCGAGATCGATCAAGTTCGGGACCAAATAAGATTGAGATTGAGGGAAGCTTACTGGGTCAAATAACAGAAAGACGAAATATTCGCAATCGGACGAAATCACGATGTAAATCTCGGCATGTATTAAGAAGAGGCTGATTAATCAGCCAATCATAGAATTTCTTACTATATTTAGAGTTGTACCAAGAATAGGACTCCCCTACTGTATAAAGGGGGTTTGACCATTTGTAAAGGGTATTAGATTAACATTACATAAAGATCTATATTCACTTTCTCTTAAGCTCTCAATACTTCTGTCACTTTGTTATTGTATCAACTGAATCCTCACATGGTTCTAGGGTGATCAAATTCGAGGGTCAGGGCTACTTGGTTCATTTAGTTTGCTTTAATTACTATTTATTGTCAATTTCAATATTCATTTATGTTTTCTCTCAGTTTGTGCCAAGTGAAATTACGTATCCTTAAAACTACAGTATAAATTCAATTGTTATCCGTTTTTAGGGTAAACAAAGAGAAGAAAGTTTGCCGGAGATGGCGTTTTCCGGCCGAGCAAAATAATGTATATAACGGCCAAGCGTTTTTTGGCATTCTTAATTTTCAGACTTTGAGACCATCATTCATTTGGTCGAGTAAGAAATTAATAATCCTTACTTTTAAGATGTTGGTCGAGGATGAATAGTCCAAACGGAAAGGTGTTCTTGATAATTTTGATCCATGGAATTTATAACATATGTGATTACGTAAACGATTAGAATTCTTTAAATTTAAAGATAAGACGCCGATGATTCTGCTGGTTTGAGGGAGAAGCGAGAAAATTGAGAATCTTGCTTACAGAGAGAGAAGGAAGAAAGAGAAGAAAGAGAGAAAAAGAATATAATTGGCGTATTTCATGTCTCAATGGTAGGTATAAAATAAATATCTATTTTACTATAAAATAGAGAAAGTAGCGATAATTAATAATATTTTAAAATTATTTTAATTTATTATAAATATGGTGTAATAGTTTGCTATGGGAGGTAAAATTTCCTTAATGAAACTTAAATTTGGATTACTTTTTTGTTGTTAAGATAATCATAGTGTTCGGCCAGCTTACGCGGACCTCAATTAATTCCACGGAATACTACCATATCTCACCAGAACTTGGGCTACATTACTAGCCCCAATCAACTGATTAGTGACTTTTTTCAAAATTAAAAAAAAAACAATTTAATTTGAATATAAAGTTTGATTTTAGCTTATTGTATTTTTTCCAAGAATTTTTCCATATCGTATAATGGAGTTAATTTTTCATTTTAAAACTCAACTATGTACACCCAAAAATTTAGATAAGAAGTAGTCGCAGCAAACAAATTGAAAAGTAGCTCTAAGTAGACGAGTCGAATTATGATCCACTCAATAAGTCATAAACTCATTTTGGCATTTCACATTTTATTCCAAACAAAATTTAGATAGGGCTTTAGCATGAGTGAGTGCATGACTTGTATTTGATTAACCCGAAAACTCCTACTTGAGTGTAATCAGACCCACCCAATTCCAACACCCGATATCCGTATATAGAGATTCGGCCCGCCCAATTAAAGCGCTAAAGCCGTAAGCTTGCTGTTTTACACTTATCTTCTTCTTCGGCGAATGGTAAAGCGGTAGCAACTCGAGCTCTGCACAGTACTGTGCCACGAGAAGATAATCTCAGCTACTTCTGAAGTATATCCAATTCTTCAACCTGTTGCTAAAATGTTGAATACTTAAGTAGAACAATAAATCCAAAAAAGGCGTTTTTCAAATTTTAAAAAAATGGCTTCAATTTGCACTTCAAATCACCCTAATTTTCACTTCCTATGCAGAAACAACCCTAATTCAAACACTAACCCTAGCTCAATCTCTCATCATCACCTACTACTAGCTCCGTCTTCTCTCTCTTTCTCCCGTTTGCGGTTGTGCCATTGCGCGGCGGTGAAGACCGGTTCTGAAAGCGGCGGGAGTCGCAGCGATAACGCGGAGCTGTTGCGGAAGCCGGTGATTTCGACGGGGTTGGAGTCGTCGTCTTCAGCCGGCGAGGAGTTGGTGAAGGAGGAGGAGTCTGATGATGAAGTTGAGAAGAAGAATGGAGATGAACAAAATTGGGTCGATTGGGAGGACCAGATTTTGGAGGATACTGTGCCGCTTGTTGGTTTTGTTAGAATGATTCTTCATTCGGGAAAGTAAGGCTCTCAGTTTTACTTATCTTTTGCAGAATTTGCTAATGTTAGACTCGTTTGTTGATTCATACATTCTTTGCCTGTGTTCGCTTATTTCGAAAATAGGATAATATATGAATTTTCAATGTACACTTAGAGGATATACGTACATTTTCAATTGTCTGCCAGATCTTTTCTTATAGCTTTGCAGATATATTATGTTCAATCAGTTCACAATCTCTGTAGGTCAAATTGTTATTTTGGCATTCTCTTTGTTTAGTAACTATAAGAAATTCAAATTGGAAAGCTACTTCTTTCTTATAGCGGTAGAAATAGTCAATGCAGCAGATACTGCCTTATCTAGAAGCCTGGGCAGTTTATTTCTTTATAAGTTAAAGCTCTATTTCCATGCTGAAAGAAAGCATTTGGTGAATGTTTACATCTGGTTGAAGAATAGTGTCGTGGATGAAGTGAGACTTTGAACTACTTAATTGAGTCACCAGTTTGTTTTGTTGTTATCACAGAAACTAAGGAAAAAAAACATCTTGGGTATTGAATTACGATTTGTAGTTCTAATTAAGGTTAAGTTGGTCATCAATCTGTTTTCGCCCCCTCTTCCTTTATTTTGAACGGAGTTGTTTCTGGAGTTGTTGGCAGAGATTAGAGATAAGATAGTTATCAAGAGATGCATGTTTTACAAAATTGTACTTACCTCAGTGATATGTCTGGTATGCCTATGAAATATGAAATATTGCAGAGTCATAGTTTCAACCTCTAGACCCCATATATTCATATTGTTCAACCCCCACCTCAACGTTGATATCATTTCATCTGTTCAATCTACAACTTGCAGATATGCAGTTGGCGATAGGTTAAGTCCTGATCATCAGAGAACTATTCTACAAAGGTTGCTTCCATATCATCCCGAATGTGAAGAGAAGATTGGCTCTGGAGTTGATTACATTACTGTATGACATCCTCCTCTTTGCTTCATTTACGTATCCACCTGTACTGTTATTTCACATAGCATCTATCTCTGTTCTCATTTAGGTCTGTTTTTTGGTGTACTTACTTTCTCAGCGAGTACAGCTAATGATCTTTTGTATAGCCTCTAATATTTGCTTCTTGTGCAGAAATGCTTGTATTTTGTGTGGCATGTATTCTTCCTGAAGATATTTTAAGCTTTTATAAGCAATCTAGTGATACATTTGATGCGCGAAACTTCATATTGAAATGTACTGTAAAAGCTTTTATTTGTTTATTATTATTATTATTATAAAGTAAGTTGCTTCATTGAAAGGCATCAAGTAGATGCAGTGATTACAAAATTAGAGATGCTAGCTCCATTACAAGATGTTATGATAGATCTGGGAACTAGCCAATAACCAAAAAATATACCTTAAGAGGCTAGTTTAGACTTTAGAGTGAGGGAGCTCAAAAAATCCAAAAGACAGTCGAGCTATTTACATAGGACTGTTTGGCCCAACAAAAAAAGACTAAGCAGACGCCTTCAACAAGTGGATTGGAGTTGAGACTCCATCAAAACATTTGAGGTTTCTTTCAGTCCATAGGCTGTAGTGTAAAAGCTTTTTCTTATTTGGCCCTTGGTTGATCTCTCTATCTCTCCATGCACGAATGCCACTTCTTGACAGAATGACTCGATAACTTCACTTCATGCCCTTGAAATTAGTGTGGCAATCTCAACAGGAGATAAAATGTTTGTACAAACATAAAAGGAGATAAAATGAATCTTATTTTGAGGTGAAGAACTAAGAAATGATTTCCCATCTTAATAGCTTTAGTAAACACTGTTCATAACATGGTAAAATGTTGTACCAAATATTTCAGGTTGTATTGCAAACATTATATGTTGCCCTTAAGTAGAACTTTCTGTGTGATGGCTAACCCACAATTACCATCTGAAACTTGTTAATCTGTTAGCCATGAACTTCATTCACTTCTTGAGTTTGTTCATATTCGCGGAATATTGTAGCTTAATTTAGGTTTATGGAAGGTCAGCACTGCTGTTTTCTTGATTGAATGATAATTGAGCTCCACCAAACTGCCTTTTAGGACTACTACTGTACTCTGTTTTATCGTTTGAGGTTAAGGAGGACCTAGAGAGAACCATATTGTTATACTTACACAGTCAGAGAATGATGTCAGGGTATTAGAAGATAGCAAAAATAGCAGGAAAAACCAATCCGCTAATAGGAAAGGACATCTATCCTCTTCTTAGCGATGAAGCAGTATCAAATTCAATCCATAGGTGGATAGTCCCCAACTATTGTATGGTATGGGGTGCTTGTGATATCTTTGATGGTGCTGAAAGGGATGATTTTGTTGTGAGCAATTGGAGCTACAGATAGTGAAACAAAACACAGAGGGAAGGAAACATTAAGTGAAATTGTTAAGTATGGCAATAATATTTCAGGGAAATTCAATGTAAATTGATCATGGTGAAGGATGTTCAAGGAGATAGGGAGATTACACACTGAGGAAGAGTCCAGTGAAGACAGAAACATGAGAAGCAACGGTGATGTATCTCACTAGTAAACACGATATGAGATAGTGGATTGGGCTTCATTTTGACAAATGGTTTGTGAATCAAATTATGCAGATGACTAATGGGATTTTTAAACCTATCATTGAAGCTGGAAAAAAAATAATGAATCCGAATTATAGTGGAATAAACTGAGGAAAATTGGGATTTTTTTGGAATATCTTGGTGACCACAATAAGAAGGAAAAAGCATTATCAATGCATGGTGAAAAGAGTTGGTCAGAGGGAAGCAACAAAAAGAGCAAGACAAACTTGGACAGACCAAATACAAAATAGGGAAGAGAAATGAAGACGATTGAAAGATGGTTTTAGAGCAGCGATTGTTTGTTAGCTATGGAAACACAATATTAGCTATAGGGTTTTACAGTACATAAGGGTTCTAGTGAAGAGTCAGGTAGTGGGAATTACCTAATTTTGGAAACGCATGTCAGTAACATGTAACCCCTTTGTTTTAGGATAAGTGCTCATGGACCCGTGTTATTTTGAGAAATAATTAAGAATTATTTGCTTGTTATTTGCAGTAATTAGATTGTGCTCTTGGATTTCTACAATTTTAAGTATGCATGTGTCAGAGAGAGTGCATGAATGATTCTCTTATCCAACTTTCTTCACATTGTATATCACTTGGTTTTTCTTGACAGGTAGGGTACCATCCTGATTTTGAAAGCTCAAGGTGTTTATTTATTGTTCGGAAGGATGGTGAATTGGTTGACTTCTCATACTGGAAATGCATAAAGGGGTTAATCAGAAAAAACTATCCACTCTACGCTGAAAGCTTTATTCTCAGGCATTTTCGGAGGCGTAGACGTAATGACTGAATGTATCATTTTGAACTCGTAGCAACCCTGAATTTTATGCAACAAAAATTCTTTTACTTTTGCCGAGCACATTATGCTGAAGTGTCAATCAAAGAGTTGAAGGTTATAAGTTCATGTTTATTGGAAGCTTACTGGAATATACACTCCATATAATTGCCCTTCCAACTACTTTATCTACAAATCTACACTCTGTAGAATTCAAGTTACTGCAGTGATCAACAGTGTATTCAAGTTAGTGTAAGTTTTCTAGATGGCCTGGTCTTGCTGCTGCAAAAGAAGCATTTTATCACATCATAATTGTTGAAGTAAAAGGTTGCATTTTCAGCCTTCAATATTGTGTCCTTTTCTTTATGCTACTTCTCTATTTTTTTTCTCCTATCTCCATTCTCTTCCCTTATTTTTTTTGTTGGATTTTGTGGTTGGAGATTCCATGTTTTATACTTTTCCGTATTTTGGGACTATTGCTGATTTCTCAGGTGTTGCGATTGATTGGTAAATTCAAGCCTAATAAAGAAAATTTACCTTCTCATTTCTAAGTAAATTGCAGTTCAAACTGTGATGGCATTTAAGATTTAAGAGGAGCGCCTGTATTTTCTATAGCTAGACCAGCTCCAGAGTAGATTTCGTTATGTTATTTACTACTTTTCTGGAAATCATAGCATTAGTAACATCCATATGGACCTGAGCTCCAGAATGCAACAAATTGGAAATCTTTTGAAAAATCTGCTATGAGAGCCCGTTTGGATTGGCTTGTTTTAAGTGTTTTTAAGCCAAATTCGCTTTTAAGCTATTTTGTAGTATTTAGATAAAGTAAAAAAGTGTTTTTGAGGAGAAGCAGAAGCAGTTTTGGAGAAGCAGAAAAAAGTAGTTTCTCTTCAAAAGTACCTTTTTTAGAAACACTTTTGAGAAAAATATACTTAGAAACAGTTTTTTGAAGCTTGACCAAACACTAATTGCTGCTCAGAAGTGTTTTTTAAATTAATTAGCCAAACACAAATTGTTTCTCACTAAAAATACTTTTGAGAAAAGCACTTTTGAAAAAAAAATATTTTTTAAAATAAGCTGATTTTACACCTTCGCCAACAAAGGTACCGACTGGCTAGGTGCGTGTGTTTGTCCATGTTTGATTGGTTGCTGAGTTCTGCAACCAAGTCAAATCATAAATTAGAATTTTTAGATCAGTCTATCAGCAAAAGACTTGCTACTAGTAGTAAATTATGGATGCGGTGATAGCTATCGTTTCGTACTAGGGGTCCCAAAACTATGCCCCCGTTGCTCGTCGACAAACTTTGGTAGGAATAAAGTGATTCCGGAGCACCTAAGGGTGCAAACTAAAACAACAAATCCAATGTAATAAAATCACGTAGAATAGAATAGAGAGATTGTTTCTGATATGACCTCGCCTCAAGAAAAGGTGAAAAATGAAGCAGTAGCAATAAGAGCAGTAATAATAAGATTTGAATTTTTGTCAAATAAAGAAAAAAAAACAGTAGGTAATTTCTTCACATTTATCTAAATTTTGATATATATATGATAGAATTACCTAAACCTTGAAGTATACCTATATGGTACGTACATAACTACATGTACTGATGCGACTTAACAAATATTTAAGAAATTATGTTTTGTCCCCTTTAAGATTTGCACTTTAGCCTGTATTATTTTTACATTATAAATTCTGAGATAAAAAGTGGGTGTGACCATTATTCTAGCCGGTGCTAGAAAGGACATGTTGGATTTAGACACGTAGTTGGTTCTTATGTGACTTCCTAGGCAGTTGAGCACTAAAGTGAAGATATTTTTGTTTAATTAATCACTTATGTCATTTTAATTTGCTTAATTCAATTGTCTCTCACATTATCTAGAAGGGATTCAATTTTCACACTTGCAGTATAAACTATTTTTACGTATCACTGTAGATTCATTATTTTTAACAGGTTATGTCTCCTCTTTTATTTAAAGTTATCTATACATGTTTAGTATCGAAAATTATCTGCAATTAATTTTAAATAATTTGATAATGTAAACATTTGTCAGAACACTATTCGTGTATAAAAACAAACACTATCTAGAGCAGGATAAATCCAAGGACTTGTGACAACATAAACAGTTCCCTTGAAAATGAAATTACACTTGGCAATATAAGGAGGCAAGCTATATGATATCTACTATTGAAGCATAATGTTTTTAGTGAGATTTTGAATGTTTCTAGCTAGAATAATGGCAAAAGGTGTTTACTAGAAACAATTTTTGACAGGGTTTTGACAAAATTTTCTTTAAAAAAAGAAAAGAAAAGGATTTTGACTCTTTTACGGCAAATGCTTTTTGATAGGGTTTTGACAAGTGGCTTTATCTATAGGAGACTCTGGAGAGGATATTATTTAATTCGAATGACTAGAATTGTTATTATTAATTTATTTTTTTTGGTTTGGCGAAAATACAAAACAAGGAAGAGACGCGGTTCAAGGTCATGCATTTCTGTTGCACTCTTAATTATTACGCTATAGAACAGGTAAATTTTTTAAGTTGTGCAAATCAAGATGTTTTTAACTCTGACAGGAACACACTCATACACAAACACACACTCTTTCCATCTCTCTTGGAGAGAAACAAAGGGGAACATCAATATTTTCCAACAAAATAGAAGTCAATTATGGGTGTGTTTAGTATGAAGTAAATGTTTTCCACGGAAAATGAGTGGTTTTATCACTTATTTTCTCTTATTTGGTTGGTAAGTGGAAAATATTTTTTATTGTTTGGTTAGAGAGTAGAAAATAGTTTTTTTTTAGAAAAATATTTTTTATGCAACTTTCCTCACCCCTCCCCCTCCCACCTCCCCACCCCTGCCCCTCCCCCACTCCTTCCCGAAGTCTCTAAAAATTGACAC
>MU778072.1:67431-78118 GCA_026770625.1 Nicotiana glauca
ATAAAACGGAAAAAAACAAAAATTTAAATTACAAAAAAAAAAATTGTGTTGGAATCAAATGAATTAATTAAATTAAATGAATTAATTATTTTTTTCCTACATTGTCCTTGGAGTAAATAATATTGGAATATGTGTTTATGTAAGATAGTAAAGGTTAATATGATCAATTATATTGTTAATTAATATTAAAAGGTAGATTTCATAATTTGTGTGAAAACATTCAAAAAATCACTTATTTTGGACACGAGGGAGTAACATGGAATAAGGAAATCCACAAAAGGGTTATAGCTAAAGTTTTGTCCTTTGCTAACAATTGTCAATACTTCATTGGTTGTATAATTCGATCATTGTCAATCAAGCTATTCTCTCTTATTTTTCTTCAACTTCTTCTTCGTTTACCTTTTTCAGCCAAGAAAATGACCCCCCCCCCCCCCCCAAAAAAAAAGGAAATTAAATGAATAAAGGCATGAGTTCCGATTATAGAGCCTTCAAATATTAAATTTGATGTGATGCTTGTACAATCTTTGTCGGTTTATATATTGTTCATTTTCAATAGAAGTAAATGTTTGTTCCCTTATCTCATAATGTTTGAGTTAAAGCTTAGCTTAATTAAAAAAATACGTCTAATTGCCCTAATTCTACGTCTTTATATATGTCCCCTTCTAATTGGAGAACCAAACTAATTATTGGTTGCATGGCCTATTACCATGTACCAGATGGCAAAAATTGCATATATATATTTATTGGTCGGAGTGTTTCTTTGCCTATTTTATAGAGTTGCTTTCTTTGGAAATATATTTGTGATGTAAAAATTCTTGATGTAATTGTCATATAAAATTAAAGCTTCGTCATATATATGTAGTCTAGGTATTGAGGTGCCAAAAGAAATCAAAATGTTTGGATCTTCCTCTATGTTTTTATATTATATTGGTAGGTGGGCGTGTCTATTTAACATACTGATAGTATTAATATTAATCTCGTATTTTTCGTATTTTCTTATTCGCTGATTGCTTTTATTATATGTGATTTCTTTTTCGTCGGTTATTTTATTATCTTATCTTGTTATTGTTAATGTTTCTTTTTCATCTTTCTGTGTATCAAGAGTCTATCATAAACAACCTTTCTACTTTCAGAAGGTAAGAAGATAAGGGTAAGGTCTGTGTACACTTTACCCTCCGTCAGACCCCATGCACATTGTGGGATTACAATAAATTTGTTATAGTAGTTCATTATTTTGATAGTCAATTGTGTATTCAAAAATCTTTTAAATACTTTATTAAAAACTATCATCTCTAATAGCATATTTACTCAAACTAATTGAATCAACAACATAGAGATTTGATGGTATGCCATCTATATTCTCAAAGCGCACTCTATGTAGGAGTTTTTGTTTTTGCTTCCTTCACCTATCTTTTTTCATTTTAAGATCGTTTACTTTTTCAGTTTCTTAAAGATTAATTATATAGTACTAATCAAGAAAGTGAATACAGATTCCGAGTATCTTACCATATATAGATTACACAAATTAAAGTAAAGGTGCCGTCTAGAGTGTGTCATGTCAGTATCTTGGTGTGATTGATTATAAAATAATAATTCTTTAACATTAATGGGAAACCACATCTAAGAGATTGACAAGGAAAAAAAACATTTTTTAAAGATAAGTTCTAGTTTAGGTAATGCTTATGTAAGCCTTCAAATGCTTGACTTTTAAGTTTAACAAAAATATATACAACCGATGAACTTAATTTAATCCAGTCTTGTACTTTTAACATAAACCCTTTAAATCATGTCTGTTTGGTAAGGAAAATCAGAAAAAGTCTTCCTTCTTGTCTGGGTGAGTAGACACTTTTAGAAGACCCATATTGTGGTATCATTAAATGAGTTTGTTCTTTGCTTAATTAGGTTACCCATTTTTGGACATCTGCCCATGAATATTATTTGACTATAACGAGTGTTTTATGTCATTATATGGCCTTGCACTTTAAGTTGAAAGTTTGCAAAGGCTAACACATGTCTATGTGTCTTGAACTTCACACATGTCGTACTAAGGAAGAGTTAGGTTTAGAGAAAAGTCCAAATGATTATATTGATTGTGTTTATCATGTCAAAAAAACGTTGTAGTCTTAACTTGGAAATAGTTATGTGCAGATATGATTAAAAGGTAGAATTCAAACTCGTTATAATACCTTATATAATATATATATATATATACACCTTCCAAAATAACCATGGAAATATATATAAAAGAGTTATCGGGTTAATATACCTTATATAATACCTACTTTTTGTAATTTAAAATTTGGTGACATAATTGTTATGCTAATCCAGTTTAATGACACTTTTAACATGATATAATATTATTCAATTGGAGTCAAATTCGCACGATTTTTCTCCACTTAAAAGTTAAAACATTGATTATAAGCATTGGATGTGCAATAATTTAAGTCGTCCATAATCTGACTTCCACAAAGGTAGTTAGCACTGTTGCAGTTAGCATTTATATCTGATGTTGTTAAGCAGCTAATGTAACAAGGAAATCTTCTAGGATACAGATCAGAGAGTTCCAATACAGTATTTTAAAAGAAGAGGGTGTGAGGCACGACATTTTATCTAATACGGGGCGAGGCAAAAGCCTCGATACATGATGTGATGACCCAAAAGGTTATCTCATGTTTTAGAACCCAATTTGGGGTCCTGAGACCTTCAAAACCTCATCTTACATCTCCTCGATTTGCGTACACAATCCAGACGCGTTTCTGAAAAGCCTTTATGTAAAAATTTGAGGAAATAATAATTTTTTCCTTTAAAAGTAATTTTAGTTGACTTCGACCAACATTTTGAGTATACATACCCAGACTAGTATTTTGACGGTCCCGGAGGGTCCGTAGTAAAATATGAGACGTGAGCGCATGCCCGGAATCGAATTTCGAGGTCACTAGCCCGAGAAATGAATTTTTGATGAAAATTGTTAAACTAAAATTTTAATGGTTTTGAGAAAATGGTTAATAATTGATCTCGTTGGTAGCGGGTCCGTATTATGGTTCTGGAGTCCGGCACAGGTCCGTTATGATATTTACACCCTATCTGTAAAATTTAGTGAGAAACATGACTGATTTGACATGATTCGGACCTTTGGTTGAGAAAATAGAATTTGAAGCTTTCTTGAAAATTTCATGCCATTCGATACTAAATTCGTAGTTCCAGGTGTCATTTTGGCGATTCGATCGCCCGAGCAAGTTCATATGATATGTTAAAACTTATGTGCGTGTTTGGTTTGGAGCCCGGGGGCTCGGGTGAGTTTCGGATAGGCTATTGAATGTATAGATTTAGGAAAAGACCTTGTGTTGGATAGTTGCAGAGGTTGCAGATCTCAGCTCTTAGGAGTGCGTCCATAAAGTGAAATTTGCGGACAGCGGGTTGAAGAACGCAACCGTGGTGGGGGGCTTCGCGGACGCATTAGAGTAAGGCTCAGTTTCGCAGCCGCACCTATAATTTTGCAGACCGCGGTGGAAGTTCGTGGTCATGCCCGGGATTTAGCGAACCATTTAGTGAGGATCCAGGGCTGTTATATAAACAGGACTTTTCATCCATTTTCACTATTTCAAAACCCTAAAACATACGAGGTTCTTCCCTAAATAATAAGTAATTAATTCTTAAATTATTTCTTTCACTCTTTTACTTCTTTACACAAGATTTCATCTTAAAATATAGGGTTTTCAAAGTGAAATTGAGGATTTTTGGGTAGAACTTAGGAATTTTAAAATTTGGGGATTTAGACCTCAAATTGAGGTTAGATTCCAAAATCAATTGTATATCTAGGCTCGTGGGTGAATTAATTTTGGTCCGAACCTCGAGTTCTGACCAAGCAGGCCTGGGGTCGATTTTTGACTTTTGGGAAAAAATGTTAGGAAACCTATAATTGTGTATTGGAATTGATTTCTTTAGCAATAATTGATGTTATTAAATTAATTATGACTAGATACAAGTGGTTCCGAGGTGGAATCTAGAGGAAAAGCGATAATTGAGGCTTGATTTTAGTTGTGAAATCGAGGTAAGTGTTATGGCTAACCTTAACTTGAGGGATTAGGTATTGTTGCCTTTTTGCTACGTGTTTGATTGTTGAGTACAACGTATAGGTGAGGTGACGAGTATTTATACGTTGTTGTTGGGTGTAGCATGTGAGTGAGTCTTATACTTGTGACCATGGTATTCTTGTGACGACCCGCCCCGTTTTCCCCGTATTATGTTGTTCTATGCTTCAATATCAGTATTTGAATGAATTGGATAGAATTGAGTTGGTTTTAGTTGGAAATGAGGCACTTAGTCTCTTAGAAGGAAGCTTGTTTTGGAAAAGTCAACCGGAAGTTGACTATATAGTTAGAAGGCTCGGATGTGAATTTTGGTGATTTGGTTAGCTTCGGGGGATGATTTGTGACCTAGGAGTGCAATTGGAATTGAATTTGGAGGTCCGGTGTAGAATTAGGCTTGAATTGGCGAAGTTGGAATTTTGGCGAATTTCGGTTGTTAGACAAGATTTTGATCTGAGGGTCGGAATAGAATTCCGAGAGTTGCAGTAGCTTCGTTAGGTGATTTTGGATATGTCTGCAAATTTTCAGGTCATTTGGACATCGTTTGATTGGACTTTTGATCGAAAATACATTTCGGAAGTTCTCGAAGAACTTAGGCTTTGATTTGATGAAATTTGATGATTTTGATGTTAACAATAGTGTTTTGATGATTGGAATAAGTTTGAATAAGGTTTTGGGGTGTGTTGGTGCTATTGGTTGAGGTCCCGAGGGCCTCAGAGTGATTTCGGGTGGTTAAATGAAGAATCTTAATTTTTGTTGCAGGTCTGGTGCACCTGGCTTCTGGTATTTCCGCATCTGCGGAAAAGGAGCCGCAGAAGCGGTTCTGCAGATGCGGCTAAGAGATCGCATAAGCGGTCCATGAGGGATCGGGGTAATTCCGCAAAAGCGGACGGGGTATCGCTTCAGGGGGTCCGCATAGGCGAAAATGAGGCCGCAGAAGCGGAATGGTGAGATCCGCAGAAGCGGATGGTTGGGCGCAAAAGCGTAAGGCCAAGGATTTAATAAAAATTGCATAAGCGGTCATATGGACGCAGAAGCGGTCCCGCATAAGCGGTTACGGGACCGCAGAAGCGAAAATTGCTGAAGGGTTTTAAGGAAACAATGTTCGCGAATTTCAAAAGATAAGAAAACATTTTAGATTTCGAGAAGAGGCGATTTTGGGCGATTTGGAGAGGATTCGAAGGGGATTCCATCAGGTATGAATTTATAGACTCGAACAATATTGTTATGGTGTAAAAACAAGGATTTAAACACTGAAAATCCAAAGATTTAAGGGGTAAAAATGGAGGTTAGAGCTTGAAACCTAAGAAAGTATAAACTTGGAATTTGAGGGGTCAAATGGACTCCGATTTTGATGAATTTGATATGGGTAGACTCGTGGCGAGACGAGGGGTCCGTTAATGTGAGTTTTGTAATTTTTCGAGAAGTGGGTCCGGGGCTCGGGTTTTGCTAGCTTCGAGATTTTTGATATTTTTCGATTGTTTTCGATTGGGTATTGTTCCCTTAGCATATTGTAATGCATTCGCTCTGATTTTGGTTAGATTCGACGCGTGTGGAGGCCGAATTGAGGGGAAAAGGCGTCGCGAGCTAGAGATTTCACCGGTTCGAGGTGAGTAATACTTGTAAATGATATCCTGAGGGTTTGAAACCCCGGATTTGCACATCATAGTGCTGTATTGTGGTGACTTGCACGCCAGGTATGAGCGTGGGGTAGAGCACCGTTGGGGATTGTGACTTGGTCCGTCCCGGTTGTTGATTTTACTGCGTGATTGACTGAAACCTACTTGATACTATCATGAATTGGGTTGATTGCCATGTTTTGGGCTTCGTGCCAATTATTTGGATCCCTTAGGGATTATTATCACTGTTTCCATGATGCTTAGCATGTTTTCATGATATCAGTCCTGAGTTAAACACTGTCTCGAAATGATTAGTAAATTTCTAAAGTCTTAAACACTTAAGCTATAATTCCTAATAATTGGAACTGAAAATGATAAATTGACTGTGCCCGTGTGGCTTGCATGCATATAACTGGACTGATTGTGGATCGGGCTGCACGCCGCAGCGAATGCTACGATGATAGTGCGCTTGGGTTGTAGGAGCCCCTCCGGAGTCTGAACCCTTACAGTGAGCGCGGGTACCCAAATGGATCGGGCTGTACACCTCAGCATTCATGTGTATTGCATTGCATTCACGCATTGATTCCTGTTTGTACTACGTGGCATGACATTTAGCACTCTCATATCATTGACATCCATGCTATTTCTNCATATCGCATTCATATGCTTAATGTTGAAAAAAGAATATTTTCAAAAGAAATTTTTAAACTGAGCTAGATGTTTCTAAAGGATTTTCACGATTTTACTAATTTGTTCAAAAGGTTGTATTGTACTATATAGCATGATGGAGTGTTCTTACGTGATTTCTTACCGCTCAGTTATTATTTACACTTATTACCACTGAGTTGGAAGTACTCACTTTACTCCCTGCACCACGTGTGCAGATTCAGGTGTCCCGGGAGCATAGTTGAGCTATTTGCTGCTTCAGAGTTTCTCAGGAGTTGTCGAGGTAGCTGCCTGACGTTCACAGGACTCGACTCCTCCCCTATTCCTTTATTATTTTCGCATTTTAAAACATTAGTATTACTGAGGATGTATTATTTTGTTATCTTTGGGAGATGTTGGCTAAGTCAGTGATTCATACTGTCTCTATCTAGATTATTGGTTAATAGACTTGTTAAACGGTAATTTAATGCTATAAATTGGAAATGGGCGGTGTGATTGAGTTGTGAGTGTTAATTGGTCGGGCTTGCCTAGCAATTGTATTGGGTGACATCACGACCGTGAATGGGGTCGTGACAATTCTTTATCCGTATGGTTCATGCTTAAATTAATTATTCTTCAATTTAAAAAAATCTTATCATGTTTCTCCTGAAACTGATATTGGTTGAGTATTGACTCAAGTTGAGATTTATGTTGTGAAGTTAAATGTTGAAATGAGATTAGTTATTGACAATTCCCTTACCGGGTTGATATTATTCTGTTATTTGGGTGAGAAAGAGTGTAAAGCACGAAGGGTGATGTCGTGCAATGTATTGTGAGTGAGTGATAATGCACGAAGGGTGATGTCGTGCCATATTCTGTGAGTGATAATGCACGAAAGGGTGATGTCATGCCATGCTATGAGAGAGTTAATGCACGAAGGGTGATGCCGAGCTATATTATGAGAGAGTTAATGCACGAAGGATGGTGTCGTGTCGTTTCTACTATTTTCTTATGGTGAGAATGAGAGTAAAAACTCGAAGGATGATATCGTGTACTCGTTGCTGTGTTATTACTTCCGTTGGTGCAAAGTATGATATTTATTACGTTCCTTTACTGTAGTACTGTCAGGATTTGATATTCCACTCAACATGTTTTCCCCCTTCCTGTATTATTTGTTACATTTTTGTTTGTTGTTATTTTCTCATATATGATTTAACTGTAAGGTTCATGTTATTGTCGTGTCCTAGCCTCATTAATACTTACCCGAGGTTAGGCTCGTCACTTACTAGTATATGGAGTGGGTTGTACTGATACTACACTCTGCACTTTCTGTGCAGATTTCGGTATCAGACCTTATTGATCAGAGTTGGGTTGCTGTCTTTCGTCCATCCGGAGACCCAAGGTAGATTTGCTGGCATTCGCAGACCTTGGAGTCCCCTTCCATATATCCTATCTTCCATGTTTTCTTGTATTTTGAGAATAGATGTATTTTCTTTACCAGTATTTCTAGTAACTCTTAGAAGTTCGTGGATTGTGATACCAAATTTCTGGTAGTTGTGTATTGAAGTTTAGATTGTTATAAATTTTCGCACTTATTACTTTGTTTTGGTTTAAATTATTATTATTATTTACTATTTTAATAACGATTAGCGTGTTGGATCTTTATCTGTTGGCTTGCCTAGCATTCTAAGAGTTAGGTGCCATCACGATCACGATGGTGGAAAATTCGGATCGTGACACATGAGACGTAAACCCCACGGATCTTTAATTTTTTTAATTTATGAATTAATAATATAGCATTATAACACAATAAAATATAAAAGATGCATTAAAAATTCAAGAAAACTAAAAAGAATTAAAGAAACTCATATAAAATAAAATATTTAGCATTACAAGTATAAATAATACAATACGGTTAAAGATTCTATGAAATATAAATTAACTCCAATCTCTTAACTTTCAAACAATTAAAAATTATAATTTCTTCAAAAATATTATCAAACTACATATTTTGCCTCTTGAAAAGTAATTACACAGTAAACTTTTTTAATACCATGATTTAAAATATTATCCTTCATGAGTAAACATAAAATTATTTTTAAATAGTAAAATAAAAAATTTATGATTATTTTGAGAGATATAGAACTAAGACATGAAGATCTATCAAGTAAAGATGTAAATTTTGGTTATCTATTTTTAGAAGAGATAATCAAATTATATTCAGCCTCACGATGTTCTCTATTAGTAAGTATGCAATAATATATTTCGTTATTTGAGTTATTCACAATTTTCATATTTCTATAGATAAAAAATTTTTAATTATTTATTTGTTAAGAAATTTTGAGAGTTAACAGTGGAAATTAGTGAATTCAATACATGATTTGTACAGGAACTGTTGGGCGAGTCACGAGCCTTGAGCGTTATGTGTGTTTAGGGCGTACCGTCAGACGCTTGGGGATGTAAGCCTCATAGAACTAAGCCCCACCCATAAATTTCAAGGTATTTTGATAGTGCTTCGCCCACGGACTCCCAAAAAAGCCTTTTAAAACAGTGTTCCAATTTCCATCACAAATGGTATGTAATATATTTACAGTTCAATATAATTTTAACAATTCCAAAATGTTGCTCATCGCACAATTGAGTTTTTAACTGACTTAATTATGTAAAATGTGTTACACTATGAATAGATAAAAACAATTTTATCCATATATATTCCATCCATAAACATTCTACATAAATTATATGTACATAATGAAAATAACTTTTTTTTATTGACCCCCTCAAAACTAGGGAAATAGCCATCTATAGTAAGAATTACCATGTTGAGAAAGAAGGCAAAAAGCTACATTAATTGTTTCGTACCTTTTTATAATAGTAGGCTGTAAGTAACAAATAATATAAAAAATTCCATACGAACGGGAGAAATTTAAAAATAGCCAGATTTATAAGTGGTCGTTCAAAAATAGCTCAGTTTCAAAAGTAATCGAAACTTAGCCACTTTTCATATAAAAATAAATCTGAACGAAAACACTGTTCAAAATTCGGAAAAATACTCCAGCATAATATACTGGAGTTCCATTATATTATACTGAAACTCCAGTCTAATATATTGGAGTTCAGTATAATATACCGGTCCAGCATAATATACTAGATTTTGGAGCACTGGTGCTCTAGTCTCTGGTGGCGGACTCAGGATTTTAAAGTAATGAGTGTTGATCGATAAAATTCTAAAAGAAGAAAAATTACGAGTTTAATTGTGGGTGCTCACTCAATATTTATATATATATTTTTATATTTGTCAATGTAAATTTACTACATATAATCAATGGTAATGGGTGCTTAAGCACCCACAAATGCCAATGTGGATCCGCCACCGCTAGTCTCCAGTATATTATACTGAAGCCAGCAAAGTATATCGGTCCAGCATAATATGCTGGAAGTTCATACATAGGTGCACCAAACTCTAGTATATTATGTTGGACTGGTCTCTGTTGCAGCAAAATAGTAGCTATTTTTCATTGATTTGGTAAACACTGACTATTTTTGAATGACCAATCCGAAAACTGGCTAGACAGTCCATATTGGTTTTGTGGCCCATTACAAATTTGTATTTAGTTTTATGACCTCGACTCTATTTTTATATATTGTAGATTTTTACACATAAGAAATTTATCTTTTACACCTGAGAGATTTAAAAAAGATATTTTCTTAAATTTAATATTGTAAAAAGCCATAAAGGCCTAAAACCCCATACTCCTTCCTCCATGGACAATATTATGCGGAGATTATAATGAAGAGATTGTAATGCAATGACTAATATTCACGAACTATTTTGTTATCTTTTTTGGTTTCAGTTTAAAGTTATTCTTGTCTTTTATCTAGCAATAAAATGTCAATCTAACAATAATATAATTCCGAATTTTACACTGAAATTATTTTCTAATTGTGACAACTAAACCACCCCAAAATGCTCAATTATTGTTTAAGAAAGGAAAAAAAGTAGCTCGGTGTACTAAGCTTCCGCTATACGCGGGTCCAGGGAAGAGGATATTGTACGCAATCTTACCCGATATTTCTACCAGAGGTTGTTTTTACAATTCGAACTCTTGACCTCCTAGTCATAAGGCAGTGTATAGGTCAAAATCTGACCCCAACGATTAGGCCGACCAACGTTCCGTTCAAACAACGAAACGAGAAGGAACGACCCCCTACGAACGACCAAAGCAGACAGAGCATGGGAAAACATCAAGTAGAGTATACATCAAGAGATATATGACTATAAATAGAAAACAGAGATCTCCGAAGAAAGGGGAAACTGGGGGGGGGGGGGGGGGA
>MU778072.1:88097-108237 GCA_026770625.1 Nicotiana glauca
TAGGCCAATATACATCTATGCAATTATTTCTCAGAGCACTCTCTGGTGACTAGTGTAATATGCAACATGCTTTTCTCCATCGATTAATAAGACCAATACTGGAAAGTTTCAAGAAGACGATCTATCTTCACCTTTTCTGTATGCTATTCTTTTGTATAGTTCATTGGTTTGGATTTCATTATGTGTGACTAAAATTTACCTCATCATTTTTTTTGATTGATTTATTCAAAAAAATTATAATTTCTTTTGAGTCAAACAGACAGCAACTTTAGCAATTACATCAAGGTTTTCATCGATAATTCTTAAAGAAACTTGGTAATAAAAGCACTTAAACTTCAAACAAGATCTCACCCACAATAGCCATTAAGAAAGAGCCAAATTTAATGAAATCCATAAAGTCACTTCCCTATTATAGTATTAACCAATCCCTAAACACCAATTGCCCTACACAAAAGGGAAATAGTCGTTACTGCAACACTTTAGGGCGTGCGTCCCTTTATGCCGCGTCCCTATCCCATCCCACCTATCTGACAAATACCAAATAAACTCATCTCAACCGCTCATTTTGCTTCTACGTGGATGGTTTGTGATCATCCCACCTTTCTTCCCATTATTGGCCCAAAGTCACACCAACCATCTCCTACTCCATCACTAATTGGCCCAAGTTTTATACCTTCGGGCCCCACAAACCTATTAATTTATTATCCGAACTATATATTTTGGGTTACCGGCCTTTGCTTTATTAAAAAGTCCTAGTGAGACACTTGGCACTCTTAAGAACCACTCGCAGCCAAAGAAGAAAGAAACGTCTAGTAGTCTACAAGTTTAGAAAGAAAAAAAATATATCCAGAAAAACAGAAAAGGTAAACAGGAAAACAAACTGTGTCTTGTTTTTCCCATTTCAAAAAATTCTCAACAAAAAAGAAAAGTTTTATTCTTTCTTGTTATTATCAGCTACAATTAATATGGTGCTTCCTCAAATATTTTCTATTTATGAATAAGTAGTCAATGATTAGCTTTCTGGTTTCTTACCTTCAAAGTTTTCAGCTTTGTGATTTTTGACTTGAGCTTTGTACATTTGAAGTGAATACTTATGTAGGTTAGAAAAAAAGTTCATGCTTTTATTGAATTGGTTGGTGTGGAGTTTGTACTTTGTATTTTGGGGTTATTGGTCTGTACTGAAAGTGCAGTCAACTAAGTGAAAATGAAGAGAATTTGAAGTAGAATTCTGTTTTTAATGATTTTTCTGGTAAGGGTTTGGTGAAGTTTAGGTTCAGTTTCTTTTCATATCTATTTCCAGGTATATTTGCTTTCAATTTTATTATACACTAGTGTGAAACTGTGTGTATCACTGTATGTAGAAATATGTACATTTATGTGAGGGGTTAAACAGCATGTTAGTTAAAAGGCTTATAGGGAAGTGAAATAACTTGTTGACCTCACTATTATTTTTTATGATTCTTGAATAGCAGAGTGATTTTTGAAGTTGGATTGGAGACTATTATTTTTAGTGAAATGGGGAGTAATTTTAATTTCAAGAACTTTGGTAATGAGCCACCTGGGGAGGGTGGAAGTGGTGTTGGTGGAAAGCAGCCTGGGATATTTCAGTTGCCACGGCAGCCATCTATCTATTCGTTAACGTTCGATGAGTTTTTGAGCACGACGGGAGGGAGTGGAAAGGATTTTGGGTCAATGAATATGGATGAGTTGCTAAAGAACATATGGAATGCTGAGGAAAGTCAAACAATGGGAGGGTCTGGAATTAATGGGCAAGAAGTTGGTAGTGTTCAAGGTGGGAATTTGCAGAGACAAGGCTCTTTGACTTTACCTAGAACACTGAGTCATAAGACTGTTGATGAAGTTTGGAGGGATATGTCAAAGGAATATGGTGGTGGAAAAGATGGAAATAGTGTTGGGGTGCCAGCAAATTTGCCTCAGAGGCAACAAACTTTAGGGGAGATTACACTTGAGGAGTTCTTAGTTAGAGCTGGAGTTGTGAGAGAAGATGCACAGTTAGCTGCGAAATCGAATAATGTTGGAGGAATCTTTTCTGATTTGTCCTATGCTGGAAATAATACAGGGCTTGGATTTGGATATCAACAAACTAATAGGAACACAGGTGAAACTGGTATTCAGGCTGCTAATTTGCCACTGAATGTGAATGGGGTTAGATCGACACAACAACAGCTAAGGGCGCAGCAACTGCAACAACAACAACCACAACCACAGCAACAGCAGCCACAACAGCAACCCCTTTTCCCTAAGCAGCATGCTTTGGCATATGCTGCTCCTATGGCTATACCAAATAATGGTCAGTTAGGCAGTCCTGGAATGAGGGCAGGGATGGTTGGTATTTCTGATCCGGCGATCAATTCTAATTTCATCCAAGGCGCTGCTCTAACGGGTGGAGGAATGGGTATGGTTGGTTTAGGAGCCGGAGCTGTTACTGTTGCAACAGTATCTCCAGCTGTTTCATCAGATGGACTTGGGAAGAGCAGTGGAGATACACCTTCTGTATCTCCACTTCCCTATGTCTTCAATGGTGGTATAAGAGGCCGAAAATACAGTACTGTGGAGAAGGTTGTTGAAAGGAGGCAGAGGAGAATGATAAAAAATAGAGAGTCAGCTGCCAGATCAAGAGCTAGAAAACAGGTAATATTCTGAATCTTACACATAGGCTATGCCTTTGGTGTCTGCAATCCGCATGCATTTGTATTACTAGCTATGTGTATACCAGAAAACAATACATCCTTGTGTGTACAATCTTAATATATACGATTTCAGTGGATTTCTCTTCTGTGAAATTGTAAATTTTTATCTCGACATCTTCAAGATGGTGACGTGAATAGGTCTGTTAGTACGTTAGGAAACACCCGTTGATATATTCTTTCTTAGAAATAGTTGTGTTGCTCTAGTTGAGGAGAGAAACACCATACCTTGTGTTATTCAGAAAACTTAATCGTAATCGATCTTCTATAACTTCCTTAGTTAAGTCCTTGTGAACTTTGCTTAACCTGTTTCTCTAACTACATGCTAATATCATTATTTTGGGGGCATTTAACTACATCCATTTGATGATTAATGATCTGCTTTATATACTTAGAGAGTTAGAGGTGCATCTTTTCACTCTAAAAAAGATTGGATATCGTATGCAGCAGAATGGTTTTTGAGATGTAATGTGACAAGATTCGAAAGGTTCAAAGATTCAGTTTAATAAAATGTAAAGCAGCTTGTGCTATACATAGCAACCAAAATTTGTATGACTAACACTGCTATAAGTTGTAACCTTTAAATAGGCAGAACCCTGTGCATTTGTCTTCCTAAATGTAGACCATACCAAAACTAGCACATCAAATTCCTTAAATTTCAAAGGATGCACGAGCACCTAATAATGCCTCGTTTTTCAATCTGATGTACACTTTTGTGGTCATTGATTATCATCTGTTTAACTCTCTCTAGGCATATACTATGGAGCTAGAAGCAGAAGTTGCAAAACTAAAAGAAGAAAACGAAGAACTTCAAAAGAAACAGGTGATCTTATATGAAATCGCATTGCAACTTTTGTCTGTCTCAATGGTTCGTCACTAACTAAATTGTACTGTTGCAGGAAGAAATGTTGGAAAAGCAGAAGAATCAGGTATATAAAGTTGTGCTTCCTCTTTCAAGTCAAACCCCTCGTGCTTTTTTCTTGTCTACGCGATTTTGCTTTAAGAAACATAGTCAGTTAATTCAGCACACTCTGATCGAAATTGTCCAAATTTTATCTATAGAAGCACACAGCTATTCTACCTCTTTGATCGCGTTATTTTCTTCTCGTATTGAGTTAGCATAGCCATTTTGGATCTAACAACTGAAGTTATTGCATTTTTGTGATACAGGTTATGGAAATGATGAACCTTCAAAGGGGAGCTAAAAGGCGATGCTTAAGACGGACACAGACTGGTCCATGGTAAAAAAAGAGATTAGCGGTATAACAAACTCATAGAAGATGTCTGTACATAAGGAAATATGTGTCCACTGTAGCTCAGAAGAGAAGAGTTGTCTTTTAGCTGTAGCTTTTTATTCTGTTAATTTCTTAATTCTCCCTTGTTGGGCATCATATGCATAAATTATAGGCAGGATGTAGAAATGCTTAGTTGATAGAAGATACACATGAAAATACATATATATTATTACATATTCTCTTGTAATGCGTTCTGTAGAAGTGACTTGGAATCAAGGCGTACTATTTTGAGAGGCTGAAAGTTAACTACCTGAGAGTAATTATTTGTTCAAAGTGGAGGGAGTATATGTATTAAGTAAAAATGAAGAAGAAACTCGGATGTTGTCCGAATGTTTTTCTGCAGGGGTGTTTTGGAGCGGAGAGTTTTTGGTGATTGCTAATTTCGACAAAAATCTTTGTTTGGTCTTAAACACGACATTTTCAGGAAAAAGAGGAAACAACTACAATCAAATTCAAGGACATTGGTGATCACGCGAACACAAAATATTTACTATAATTGCTGATCTATATGCATAATTTAATACCAGATGCCATAGCAATTAGAGAAAGCGGCTTCACTTGAAGATAACTTAATGATGTTAGTCTGAATCATTGAAGATAAACGGCTTTGCTTATCAACGTCAGGCCCTTTATATCGTGCTGAGTGATTTAGTTTGAATATATTTCTCGGAAAATGACACTGTATAGCTGCTGTAAAAATAATAACCGAAAAAATATATATTATTTGTATACATATACATTCTGTATGTTATATACAAAAATTCTACAAATTTTATATATTTTTTCGACTATCAAATATATATAGTTTCTACCGCAGGCTAGAAGTGATAATACCCCTATAATCTCGTTTTAATTTTTAGGATAGTCTCATGTAAAGTTTTGATATTTAGATACTTCAAAGGAATGTTTCTCATTTCAATTTCTTCTATTGTTGCTTATTTCGTAGTAATAGCCACATTTCAATCTTTTTCTTTTTGTTTCCTACACATTGAGCAGGTTTTAAATATATTTTTCCAAAACTACAATACGGTCAAATAAGATTAGTTTGATATTGCAATTTACTTAAAGTCTTTAAACAAAGGCTATCCCTCGCTGCTGATAGGTTAAGAGGCGCACAAACAGAGGATCCGCATTAACAACGAGTTGCCTTTCGTTTCAATGTATCCTTTTTATCAAATGTTTGCACAAGTATAAAAATATAGTTGAAATAGTGCTTTACAAGATGCAATAGTATAAGAAGATGCCGTCCAAATAGATATGCTATATCTATAACTTATTGGCTTTACAATTCTACAATTTTGATCTGGAGAATATCTTAAACGATGTCGCAACTTGAAACGTGCTAACAATACTACTTCGAATACCTCCCTCAACCTGCGATACATAACGCCACCATGTTCTTTGACCAAATAAACAATCAGCCATTGTCTTACCAATTCTGGAGCAAGAGGAAGTGGCCATCATCATGCCCATCGTTTTGAAAAGATGGGCAACAAATAGCAGCCTAATGTCTTAGAAGTCGTAACATTTTGACAAGGCATGTTGCAACGTGAATCTCAGCAATACATTGTATAGCACGAAAGACAATCACATGGATTTAAACAACCCAGCATTTGAGAAATAATATTACAAAATGTAATAACATTGGGATATTACCTAGTACGGATAGCCAGGGGTGCAAGAGCTGTCTTTCCATGAGATCATCTTCCTATGATCTCTACCTCTAAATGATCGAGCGACAAGCTGACCAGTCATAGGCTTGCACAAACCAACATCAATCACAGAAGTGCTCTTTCTCTTCTCAGAAGATGACTCCCCATCTTCAGCATAAAAGTCAAACAGCAAGGCAAGACAACGAACCTGATGAGCCAAGACTAAGTTTTCTTCATCTGCAGGTATAGCATTTATTATGTGAGCATTGACCTGCAACAGATTAAATAGCTACTTCAGTTTAGGATTGACCAATAAAATTGTAGCAAACTGACATCACACAATTTCAAATTCTCAATTAGTGAACAAGTTCAGCTATTGTCGGAGGAATCCTCAAAATTACGGTAGGTTAACTAAGGAATAAACCTAGAGTCTCCTTTTCACCAAACATTAGCCACAAAGCTTGGCAGTTGAATTGCATTGCACTGCAGGCCTACCTTACATGGATTAAGAACGCTCAACTTTTAGATATATGTAAAAAAACAAATACCCACTTGACACAGTCCAGGCAAATAAAGAGTACCATGTAACATAGCCAACAAAACCAACCATTAAGTTTGTTACTGCTTACCTCTGCTTCCATGCTGCGAAGTTCATTGTACCACACAGAACTATCCACCTTGGAATAGTTCTCCGACTGTATCGCCTCATAAAGGCTCAATGTGAAAAGAGGAGGCCTAAGTGGATACTCCTTGCTGATTTTGATCTGCCATAAGAGTTACCCAAATGTTGACCACTCATGAAGAGGGAATTTAAATTGAATTTGAGATAGAAAATGAAAGGGTAAGATGTTAGACCTTGGATTCCAATTTCATTTTTCTTTCCTCATTATCCATCTTTCTTGTCAGAACGAGACAATATTCCTGAACCTTGCAGTCCACCCATGACTTGTCACTGAATCCAGAAAGTCCAGGTGTATTAATACTATCCTGCTCAACCTGCACAGTGTCATCCACTTCACTATCTGATTCCAGAATAAGATCTGCATCATCTCCGTATTTCTTAAAACTTGGTGACTTCCCCTTTATAATTGCAGAGCTGGCACTCTTTGAAATGAAAGCCAGCTTTGTGGACGGATCAAAATTGATTCTTTTATTTGGAGTGACATTAGTATCATTTATAGAAGTGACAGGAACTAAAGATGGAAGCTCCCCATCCTCCCTCGTGCTTTCTACCTCTTCTTTTGAAGAGGCAGATTTCCCATCCACCACAACTTCTGTAGGAAGCTGAACTTGTTCTGTTTCTGCGACAGCCAATGTTGAAACCTGACTAGGAGACGGACAAAGAGGGACCCATGCATGTAAACTACAGCGAGGATCGTGTGAGGCCCAAGGAACACTTCTACCGGCTAGAACTGGCCAGTTTAGGTTCATTAGAGAGTCAAACTGCTCCCTGTAACTCAGCCAAAAAAAAGTTCAAATTTCCAACATGAGTTACGCCTTGCTTTTTAACCTTAAGGGCAAACAATAAAAGAGGAATAGGAGAAAAAGACAAGTAAAGAGATAGAATTTCAGTACTGAAAGAACAAGGAATACAAGACATCACATCATTCTCCGTGAACAAGAGGACAGAGTAGAAAATAGAAAGAAGGCCAAGAATGAACTTGCAGAGCAAGGGAAACATTAACTATCTTTAATAAATTCAAACATCTTCAGCAAAACAAAACTGCACATAAGATCATCTCTGCCACAAGTCAGTCTCATCTATGATATTTGTCCCTATGGATCCATGATGCTAAACATACAGTTACAGTGACTCACGCTAGAGCCAGCTGAGCCTTTTTCCGAGCACGAATTCGTTGTACAACCGTTTGCACCCGATTTTGCTGCCGATAGAGCGATAGACCAGAGATAACAGCAGCGTGTTTTGCTGTTTCATCATTTGAAGTCTCAAACCCCCTAAGTGATGGTGACACCTCAGGTAAAAAGTCGATGCCTGCCAGATGCTGGGCCCACTTGTATGGTCGTGAGGTTCTCCTTTCATCGAACACAATGGAATGATCAATTAGCTTAGCTGACTGCAGAACATACACAAAGTTGAATCAGTAAGAAAGACTGAAACAAACAGTTGAGAGTAAAAGGAATAATTAATACACCAATATCTCAAGCTGAAAACCTGGCGTGGAAGCTCAAGGCCTGTGTCATCCGGAAATAAATTGCATAAGATGTCATTATCAGGATTCTCTTGAGAGCCTTCAACTCCAACACACACAATATTCAACTTAATTAAGTACTCAAACTTCAAAGTGACAAGTTTTGTAGATTGTATCTCATCATCGTGTATATGAAGTGTGACTTTAAGTGGGTGAGTTTGATAAATTCCAGCCTGCTCCAGACTTTCCTTGCTGGGTATCTTTTTGGGACGCTTTCTTCTCCGTTGTCCATCATCTTCCTCATCTATATCATCATCAACTTTAGAGCTCTCTAAGCTGGCAGACACACCTTCACATGAACGATTTATCATTCAGATAAATATTTAGAAGAAGAGCAAAGGAAGTAAAGAAGAAAGTGTTCAACCAGAAAGGAGCTGAAAATAAATACAATCAAGCTCAAGTAAACTAAAGGAGATATAACCAGTGAAACTGGGTATAAAAACAGCACAACCACTGTAGTGCAACCAAAAACCAGAGCATAAATGAACAGGCATGCAGAATAAATAAGCTGAACAATGTAAAGTTGAAGCTCATGGTTTCCCATCAGTAGAATCTATTTAGTAATACTCAGAATAGAAATGGTCATTAAACTGATAAAGGTAGAGACTTAGACTTCTTCTTCAAGAAATCTTCACGATACCTTCAAGGTCGATTTCCACTACCAGAATGATTCACTACTTTGACTTAAACTTCAATTAATCTTCTACACTTAGACTTAGACTTAGACTTAAACTTTAGACTTTTTGAACTCTTTCAAGAGACCTCCAAAGTCAAAAAACTAGCATAATGATTTCATTTTTTTTAAACTTGAACTTTAATCCTGCCATTATTCCAATAATGATTAAGCTCTGTCCTGAAAAACCAATATTTTTCCCATCAAAAACATATTTTCCTCCTCCAACTCAAGATATCATAAACTAATGCTATCTTAAATGGTTCATTTAAAGTAATTTCCTTTCAACCTCTCCATGTTTAACATTTCAAACTTATCATTTTAAATCCTTATTGACCAAACTCTGTATAACAATACTTTCAAATATTTTACTATTTAGTCTCCATAAAAGTCAATCAAAGCCAATGAAGATGGCCCAGAGGAGTACTATCATGGATCATTTTTATTGATCTCTCTTGCCTTAAAAGCACTGTTTGCCAGCAAATTTGCATTACTATGTACAGTTACTACCTTCAAGCTGAATGCACAAGGTGCAACAAACTTAATACTATATAGAACAATTTCTCTACGAACTTATCACTTCCTACAATTAGAATGTCCCAAGTGAGGTGCCAACTGAATGTATCAAGTGGAACATATGCCACAACCCCTAGTTTCAACCACGTGTATCCAATCTGATAATATATAACTTTGATTATAAGTAACGATGGAAAGAAACATATTGACGAGGAGTCAAACAAACCAATGTGTTCTCTTGATTATGTCACGTTTTAAGGATTTGTTTAACCACTGTATAACAAGCATTAAGCGTAGTTATCCTCAAACGTAACCGAGAAATCTCCTTGAATTACTAAGATTCAACTAACACCCCTATCACTAGGAAAGTTTTTAAAAACTACAGCCTACACAGGATTTATTTTCTCAACTTGAAATAATATCATCTCAAAAATTAATATACACACTAAAAATGAAAATCACCGAACTAAACCTTAGTCTTAATTGAACAAACACTATTTACAGAAAAATTCATACTGAAGTACAACTAACCTTTCTTCTTATGATAATATTTACAAGCACCCATCACAGAGCCCCTTGTTAAAGAAATAGACAGAAAAAGGATTTTCAGAATTCCACATCGACAAATAGTTTAGATCCAGTTTGTAAATATTTAATTACCGTTAGAATAGTATAAAGTCTTAGCTTTAGTTTGTGGTCATACAGTTTCCCTCAAGAAAAAATTTCTAGCAAAGAAATGCATCAACAACCTTGAATCTGGCGGAGAAAATAAACATTATGGCAGACTTTAATTTTGAAATAGGTGCCATTATAGTAGACTATAGCAGAGCACATGAAGAAGGCATAATATGATAAAATGATATTAATGTTTACACAGCAGTTTCAGCAAAGACAAAAAACACATGATGAGCCCAAATAAGAAATCTATAGACTGGGACCAACCAGTGTCTTTATTTGCTTGCTGACGGGCAACAGCTTGAGCGTCCTTCACACTACCAACAATCTCCAGCTCTACATTTTCTCCAAAGGCTTCTTTTTGGGCCATTAGCTGTGAATAAATAACATAGAGTGGCGGAGGAAGCAACTCTGCATATTGCAACTGCTTCAACTTTTTTGTGTGCAGAACTCCAAGTTGGTGCTGCACCGGCAAGGATGCTTTCTTGAGTGATTTTAGGTGTGACGGGAGAATTGACAAGAACTTCTTTCTGTTTGCAATGGTCTCCTGTAGAGCCTTTTTTTTCTGTTCCAGTTTCTCACGAAGCTTGCATAATTCTTTGCGCTGACACAGCAAATATGTAAACTCAAAAAAAAGCTACAGCCAGACTTATCACACATGCGCGTGCGTACACACGCTACTCCTCCGATGATCATACAAGAGATGGGAATTATTCTACAAACATATACAGCTGATACATATGATCTAATACAAATTCTAATTAAAGGAGAAGCATAGAATTTGACCTCAACATTAGCGAATACTAAATGACCCCAAGATCTTTTTTCAGCTCATGAAATAACATGTTACAACAACTACAAATAAAAGGCATTAGAAGAAGATTATAAGTGCAACATATGCAGAATCCGCGGTTGAAAGTACCACTAAAGGGAAGCCAAGGTGGGTATATTTCCAGTCTCTCGATTCTATTCACCATAAGAACCTCCATATGACCTCACTATTATCCAAATAAAAGAGAAGCATAGAATTTGATCTCAACATTAGCCAATACTAAAGTACACCAAGATTTTTCCCAGCTCTTGCAATAACATGTTACAACCTCAACAAGTAAAATATTTATAACATTTTCCAAAAAAAAATTCTACAAATAAAATATATTAGAAAAAAAAATATATAAGTGCAATATGTGCAGAATCCATGGTTGAAGCACCACTAAAAGGAAGCCAAGCTGCATATAGTTTCAGTCTTTCAAAGTCTATCTTTATAGATTGTAACAACCTTCACATGATTCCTTCTCCACTAAACCACTTCTGAAACCAATTTGGTAGTTTCAATAAAGATAATAGTCCATGAAGACATGAGATTTAGAAGCAAGATAACAATTTTAATTCACCAAGAAACATGAAACACCAAGCCTAATAACTCCCTTTAGCACAAGATACTGAGATATTAACGCTAGTAGAACGATTACTAATTTGGAAATAGAAAGGAGTTCTTGCAAAACTGAATTAAGCTAGTTACCTGGAATAGCTCATAATTGAGCCGCTTTAGCATCAAATTGTGTGAGCTGTCCTTTGACATAACAGAGCTTTTTATCTCCTCAGGTGCATCTCTAAAGAATTCTTCCTCGGGAACAAGTTCAATATCAGGATATTTTGACCTGAAATCTTTGCAAGCCTTTATAGCTTTCACATAATGACTTTTTTCATACATCAAGTTGTGAAGCTGCAGCGTGGTGAAGTCTACGGGAGCTTTTGCACGTTCCGTTTCCCCTTTCACACGATCCTCATCGAGCAAGATTGATCTATTTGCCTATGGGAAGATGTTTAAGGTAGTTAATACACAAGCATTAGGGAAAAACAAAAGAACAAGTGGAGATTGAACGAAAAGAAGTTAACCTGACGGAGAGAGACGAAGTTGATTAAAATCTGAGTGACGAGTTCGCGAAGTTCAGATTTCGGCGCGCTTTCTTTTTTAATGGACAGCATTTTTGAAACGATTTCCTCGACTGAAGCTTTGCTTTGCTGCAGAACTTCGTATGGAGACTTTTCCGGCTTGCGCTCCGGTAGTATTTCGCCGGGTTCCCCCATGGTTATCTCCATTTTCACCCCTGCTCTGTCGTTGCCTCTTTTCCAATTAAGTCATACGCTATGCTTCTGGATGTGTACCCTACTAGGGTTTGTTTGTTCCGTCTGCTTGACTTGAGTGCCAGTCTTTCGGGTTCAGCACTCTTCTATTTTTGCTTTATTTTTCTCATTTTCTTTTAAGCATTTATTTTCAGAATTTAAAATGAAAAAGACCTTCTGGGAAAAGATAATTTATGCATTTGTACTAGAAAATTTTATTACAACAACAACATACCCAGCGCTAGTGGGATCTGGGGAGATTATCCAAAAAGAGTAGGGAGGCTATTTCTGACAGACTAATCGGCTCTAAAAAATTTTATTGTATCTTTATTCAAAGAAGATAATTTGTGCATTCCCCTAGATTGCTTTTTATGTAATAGATCAATTTTGAAAAAGATTCACTGAAAGGCAAAATAAAAGAAAACCTACTTTTAGAAAAGGAAAAAAAAATTAGAAAATCATTATCACAGATTTTTTTATTTCTTCCATCACAAAATATTTAAAAACTTCTTTACTCTGAAGAAGAAAAAAAACAAGCTAAATTTTACAACTGTTACTATCACTATGCCTAGTTCTAGCATGTAGGAAACATTACTCGATGCTCTTATTTTAACATAATTTATCATTCTTTCTATATTTGCTGATGTATTAATTAGCAAGTTAAATTGTTTAATAAATTTCCAAATGTTTGAAATTAATTTATACAATAAGTTATTTATTATATCAATTATCTATTATTTGATAAATGGCCTTCAAAATTTTGTTGTAACCTAGTTAAATATATATAAATTACTTATTATGATTGATTTTGAACGGCTGGTCATCCAAAATTAGTTAATATTTACACGGTTATAAAACTTTTAAACTTATGGTCTTAAGCATATCATATACATTTGTGTGACTTTAAAAGTTTCTCATTAAAAATAAAATAAAAATTTTAAAGTTAAATTATTGTTAATATAAGAATGTGGCCTTTTTAAACAGACCAACAAAGAATAATGTCAAATAATTGGAACAATGGAGTACTATTTAGGGGGAGAGGGAAAACTTATAAGTTGTATAATTTAACTATTGAAAGCAAGACAAAAAGAAGGGCAAAAGGCGATTCTTTGCCCCTCAAACCAGAATCACATTTGTCACAAGAATACCTCAAAAGTCAAAGATGGGTCTTTAGTGACGATCTGAAGGCACACCTTTACGACACCATTCTGAGAGATCACACGTTTAGCATTAAGGCTAAAATAAAAAGATGTCCAACCAAACTCACAATTAAGCACACATCAATTAAGAGAGAGTAAGCGCATAATTGTTTATGGCTTACTAACATGCACCAGAAACTTCCTGCTTTATACATATGTGTTTCAACACTGATGCCACACTTTAAACACCTGCTATATGGTGTTCACGCTTCATTAGTGACCAGGACCCAGAAGAGATAGAAGAAAGGTCCGATAATCACCAGAAGTCTCCGAATGAACTGCATCATTCAGAGATTTCTTATGCTTTTTCTGGTACTCCGCTTTTATATACTGCATATCGATCTCAGTTCGTGTGACTACTATCCGAATGAGAGTCGTATCATTCGTCCCCAAGCCCTTCATTGCCTTGTGCAACTCCTGCATCCATCAAACATAGGTAAGGTGCAGATAAACAGCAGAAGAGAATGCTTAAGTAGTTGCTTCATATTTAGCTGAAGAACTCAGAAAAGGAGAGGGATATTTCTAAGTTAATATCCTTGTTCTCCTGTTTTCATGACGTAAGCTTACAGAAGTCAGAAGATACAAAATCTTTTGCTTCAAGTCCGAGTAAAGGAAGGTAAAGAAAAATAACAGAAGTAAACGACATCCACAATTCCAAGTATTAAAAAAAAAATAATGAAAAGGGAGCAATATCATTTGAGGAAAAAGAAAGAGCTAACCAGAAGCCCTAGTTCAAAATTTTCCATGTTATAGACAGAATGGTAATCGTGTTCATAACTTGATAAGAATTTTTTGAAACTGGTAAATTGATAAGAATTTAAATAAATGTAACCTGTACCTTCGCAAAGTATTTTGCTGGATTCTCAGCACACTGCAAAATAGTCAAGAGGGCAAACTCAAAGTGTCCAGAGGTTTCGTTTTTTACAGCCTGCAGCAGTTGCGGTCCATTGGTCAGCGAAAATGGAAATCCGAATAGGTTTTTGAAATAAGTCGGCTTACCTTTTTCAATTCCCTGCCATACATGCTGTGATAAGCAGCACTAACAGCAGCCAAGTGTGCCCTGCTTCGTTCTGAGAAAATTCGTATAAAAGTCTTCTCGTCAGTTCCCAATTTCTTCTCCCCAGCTTTGAAAAGAGCTTTAGCATCATAATCCACAGTAGCTCTGTCAACTTCTGGGCCTTCATAGCGCATTGTGCTTACAAATGCTAGAAGCAACTGTAGTGATTAAGAGAAAGTAATAAATCAATATCTTCTTTCATAAGAAGCAATAAATGCAATTACTTGTTTAAATTTTAAAGATAATACAAGGTAGACTCCAATTTGCATCAGGAAAGTAAGACTCCACAAGAATAACTAATGAATTGGAATCAGATACAATACTCGGATAAGGTCATGACCAGATAATGCACCTCAATGCCAATCAATTAAGACAAAGGTGCCCGGTGCCCCAGCCAAAAATGGTAAATGAGATAAATACAAGAGTTATTTCACAGCTCCTTATTTTTCCCTCATCTTTCCCAAAGACTATAACAGCATAAAATCAAAGTTCAACGATCTACTACTACTCATTTACTTCAAAGTTGTCTCTAGGCATGGTTATCCTCTTTTAGGTAATCCAAATAGCTTTATGATCATCATTTAACAGGGAAAACGTAGACAGCGACTACCTTTTTGTGATCACCAGATGCGTGAAGTTCAATATCATGCTCAAGGTAGATACCATTCATGGAATGATAAAGTTGTTTGAAATGTAGTATTTGAGAAGGAGTCCGAGAACATATCACTTCTGTGGCAGCTCTGAGATCAATAGTGTCACCACTCAAAGCCCGCCTCACTAGGATAGCATCCCTTCCAGCTGGATCATGCATCCAAAGCAAGACTGCTTTCTGGAACCATTCAAAATGGTAAAGGACATGAAGAAACAGAAGCTTGAAAGAGAAAAGGCTAAAGGAGGAATCACAAAATTTGCCAAATGCAGTTTCATTTGTCTTTGATGTACCTGCTGCCCTAACATTTTAAATCTTTTCTTTGAATGCAATAAGTTTCAGGCCTCTACAAATTATTGCTTAATAACAATAGTGACAAGTTATAGAGTTATCAAAGCTATCCCAGAATTTCAACCAGCCATCAATACCTCAAGATTACCGCTAAGCTCTTTGACCAAGCGTTTGGTTAGCTCTTCAGAATACATAGCTCTGTATTCTTGTTGAATGAGAGCACGCTGAGTCGCATCACGATGGGCAAGGATGTTAATGACTGCTTTTTTATCACATCCAAATCCTGCATTACACAAGCCAAGTAATTCACTCAAAGGCAAGCAGAATAGCAATACACGATAACTTAATGAATGGTACCTCTTTTTAAGTCACCTTCTTGATTTTAAAGTACTATATGCACTCATAAGAAATTACTCAATCCTGGAAACTAAGCCAAAATTGGATGATAACATTTATCTGTTCCTGATAGCACACTGCAATTTCAAAACTAGGATGTGCTAAATTTCGAAAATTCTCTCAACCTATGCATTTCCTCATTGTTTAGCTAGGGTTATTTCTATAATTCTAGAAAGCATTTAGGAAAATTTACACAGATAATAATACCTGAATCACACCTAATAGTAGTATCATCACAATAACAACTATCTTTCTCTCTTCTTAAACAATTTTAGCTTTTTTTAAAATGTTAAAAGCAAGCTAATAGCCAGCTGGCTCTTCTGATTTTTTTTTTTGTTGTTGTCATGATTGAAGCTTAATTCATGAGAGCAGTAACTCATCCTAAAAAAAATTCAATATTTTAGAAAGAAAAAGACATGGAAGCCACAAAGAACGATGAATCAAAGTACAGAAGACAAATCAAACGAAAGAGAACACTCCAAACCCTATACAAAAAAGAAGGAGAAATGATCTAAAGTTAAAGGAGGGGAACACATGAATTATTGCTGAGGAATAATTTTACCCTTGAAAGCTTTGTAAAGTTGCATGGCGTCATCGCGAGGCGAAGATAAAACTGGAGGAACAATCAGGGTAGCCATTTCTCTCTTCTCTGCTTTCTCTCTCTCCCTGTTGAACAAAATAAAATAAAACACGCGCCCTCTTCAGTTTGGTCAACAACTAGTCTACAACAAATCTTTTCGTATAAGTATGTAACGTCTTTGAATTATGGTAATCCCACAAAGTGTACTTATATATTGTTTCACAATGTATTTTATTATACTAGTTTCTCGTGCGTTGAATGTGTATCATATTAACCGGTATAAATGTTTTAACTATAATATAAATATTATTAAAATATATGTTAGGTTTAAATAAAATTTAAAAAAAAAAGTACAAGATCAAATGATGAAATGTTATCTCATTTTAGTGGCATAGGTGTTGAACCTAAAATGATGGAATATCTTCAAAACCTGCCTTAAAAAGAGATGCTCAAAGTTTTCATATATTAATATGTAAACAAAAGAGGCCCAAATTTTAAGATCCAATAATGTCTCGATAATTATTTTAAGCAATATATGTATTAAATCCATAATTCAATGGAGTACTCCCACCAATCCCACATGTTGTTGAGGAAATCAAAAATTACTTCTTTTAGTTAGGTTTGATAAACAACCATACATAAACTATAAGTAAAAGAATAAAGATTAAGAGACCGATAATTATATTTCTTAATACAATTTTATTTTATTTTTAAATTAAAATACATGAAGAGATGTGGAGTTTATGAAAGATAAATGGCATATGAAAAAGATCTAGCTCTATAAATATATAATGCAAGTAAATTAAATTGAGTAGTTTACTTTATATCCTTTTTTTACTTAAAAAATAAATACACATATAATCAAGAATTAAATAGTAAATTAAAATAGAACCAAATAACAATGAAGAACAATACTAATATGTAGCACAACTGCTACAGTGACAGAATCACTGAAAGAGATTATAAAAGGTCAAATAGATTTTTACCTGACAACCTAAAAAAGTATTTCATGGATTGATAAAATAATATCAACTCTATCGCTGCCAAGAGAAAGATTTAAGACCAATCATTAGATTCTGAAGAGTAAGACCAATCATTAGGTTCTGCAAGGATTTGCTCTTTCAAATATGCCCTTGTATTTGCTATTTATTATTTCATATACTAAAGTATGTTTCCAAAAAATTAATATACTTTCAAATCCTTTTCGGTAATAAATAGATCTTTAACCTAACTTTTTGCTATGTACCATAAGCTTTTCGCCCCTACTTTTTTTTTTTTTTTTTTTGCTTAGGTTCCTATATTTAATTTGGTAAATATATTAAACTTTGAGTCCTTCAATAATGATTGAAAAGTTATAAATGATGATGAATAATTATGCACAAAGATAAATCTAAAATGCTGATAGCAATAACCTTGAAGAACTCATCTGATATTGGGAGAGTACTCTATCGACCAAGTTTTCTTAGTAATTCTAAAAATTTAATTAAATATCTCTTCGATCTTATTTTTAATAGAAAAGTTCTTTTGAAAAAATAAATTTAGTACAATAGAAAATAAATTTCAAATTTTTTTAAAAATTAGATTAGAATCTTGAAAATAAAAAAATAAAAATATTAGAAATTTTCAATTTACTTAATTAAGTGGGGATAGAACAGAGGAAAATGGAGAGATGTGTGACGACCCGACTCGTCGTCTCATGAGTTACCGCTCTGTTTCCCCCATTTTATGCTTCTTCATATTTCATTATCAGTATTTGGTGTGTTAGAGTTGATTTGGATTGGTTTTGGTAGAAAATGAGACACTTAGTCTCTTTAAGGAAGGCTTGGTTTGGAGAAGTCAACCTATGACTTATAGGGCTCGGATGTGATTTCCGGTGATTCGGTTAGCTTCAGGAGATGATCTGTGACTTAAGAGCGTGATCAGAATTAATTTTGGAAGTCTGGTGTAGAATTAGGCTTGAATTGGCGAAGTTAGTATTTTGACGAATTCCGGTTGATGGGTGAGATTTTGATCTGAGGGTCGGAATGGAATTCCGAGAGTTGCTGTAGCTTCGTTAGGTGATTTTGGATATGTGTGCAAAATTTCAGGTCATTCGAACGTCGTTTTGCTGGGTTTTTGATCGAATGCGTGTTTCGAAAGTTTTTGAAGAAGTTAGGCTTGAATTCGATGTAATTTGATGATTTTGGTGTTAGTTGAGGTGTTTTGATGATTGGGGCAAGTTCGAATAATGTTTTAAGACATGTTGGCGCTTTTGGTTGAGGTCCTGGGGGCCTCGAGGTGATTTCAGATGGCTATCGGGAATTTTAAAAGTTGAAAAATGCTGCAGAAATGCAGCAGTCAGTGCAGAGCAATTTTTCTCTATGCAATCGCATAGAAGGAATTATAGGGGTTGTTTGGTTGTGCTATGCGATCGCACTCGATCGCACAATGTTGTTGGATGGTGCATTGCGTTCGCATGGTATATATTGCGATCGCGTAGAGTAATTTTGGAATTCTGAAAGAGCGCGGGGTGGGCAGGTTTGGAGTGGCTCACTGGGCTGTTTAATGTTATTTTTAAGACAAAGAAGATTCCCGAAGAATGGAGGTGGAGTACGATAGTTCCGTTTTACAAGAACAAGGGTGATATCCAAAATTGCAATAATTATAGGGGTATTAAGCTGTTGAGTCACACTATGAAGGTTTGGGAGAGGGTGGTGGAGGCCAGGGTGAAGAGGTGCGTATCTATTTCCAAGAATCGGTTTGGATTCATGTCGGGGCGTTCGACTACGGAAGCGATTCATCTGGTAAGGAGATTAGTGGAGAAGTACAGGGAGAGGAAGAAGGATTTGCATATGGTGTTTATTGACCTTGAGAAAGCATACGATAAAGTTCCGAGGGAGGTCTTGGGGAGGCGTTTGGAGGTTAGTGGTGTTCCGATAGCGTACATTAGTGTGATTAAGGATATGTATGATAATGCTAAGACTTGGGTGAGGACTGGGGGTGGAGACTCGGAGCATTTCCCTGTGGTGATGGGGTTGCACCAGGGATCAGCTCTTACCCATTTTTATTTGCCTTGGCGATGGATGTATTGTCGCGTCACATCCAAAGGGGGGTGCCTTGGTACATGCTATTTGCTGATGATATAGTGTTGATTGACGAGATGCGTAGCGGAGTTAACGCGAGGTTGGAGGTTTAAAGACAGACCTTTGAGTCTAAAGGTTTCAAACTGAGTAGAACCAAGACGGAATACTTGGAGTGCAAGTTCAGTGACGGGACCCATGATGCAGACGTAGAGGTTAAGCTTGATGCTCAAGTTATCCCCAAGAGAGCGAGTTTTAAGTATCTCAGGTCTATTATCCAGAGTAACGGGGAGATTGACGAAGATGTCGCGCATCGCATTGGAGTGGGATGGATGAAGTGGAGGCTCGCTTCTGGTGTTTTGTGTGATAGGAAGGTGCCGCTAAGACTTAAGGGTAAGTTTTATAGAGTGGTGGTTCGACCGGCTATGCTGTATGGGACTGAGTGTTGGCCAATCAAGAACTCCCACGTACAGAAGATGAGAGTAGCAGAGATGAGGATGTTGAGATGGATGTGTGGGTATACCAATAGAGATAGGATTAGGAATGAAGATATCCGGGACAGAGTGGGAGTAGCCTCCGTGGAGGACAAGATGCGGGAGTTGAGGCTGAGATGGTTTGGACATGTTATGAGAAGAAGTATTGATGCTCCAGTTAGGAGGTGTGGGAGGTTGGCCATGGAGAGTGTGAGAAGAGGTCGAGGTAGGCCCAAGAAGTATTGGGGTGAGGTGATTGTGAGCACGTGATTTTTACCCTAAGCAAATTATTCCAAAAATGTCAAATAAAATAACTGGGACAATTTTAAGAATTGTGTTACATTTTTTGTGTTAATTGGTCACATAATAAATCATATTAAAAAATACAAAAATATGCATATACATTAAGATTTTTAGTTTTTACATTTTAGTATTAATGCATTTTGAAAAAAAAATGGAAGAAAATCGGAAAAATAGTTCATTTTAGCTTTTTATTGTTTAATTAAAAATTACTACAAAATGGTTATTAAATAATTTTTAGAGTTTAATTAGAATAATTGTTAAGTTTAATTTTAATTTT
>MU778090.1:673-19965 GCA_026770625.1 Nicotiana glauca
CGGAATTCGGGAATGCCTAACACCTTCTTCCGGATTAACAGAATTCCTTACCTGGGATCTCTAGTTCGCAAACTGTAACAGAGTCAAACCTTCCTCGGTTCGGGATTAAATCGGTGACTTGAGACACCATTATATTATCAAGTGGCGACTCTGAAAATTTAAATAACTAATCCTGTTCCGACCGTCCTTTATTTGAAAAAACTCTTTTTACGCTTATATATATATATCCCTTTCGCCGGGAGTATGTAAAGCGTCGTAAAAAAGAGGTGTGACACATATAAATTCAAATACGGAGAGTAAATTATACCATATATAGATATTAATTTCACATGTAGGGGTCAATTAATACATTGATTTGAAGGTTTATGTAGTATAAGACCAAACTATCTCAAGTGACAAATTCGCACATTTTATTCTCTATATGTGCTACTTTCATCTTCTATGAATTGTTATAATTAAATTTAAAATCTTATCTACTTGTGTGATTATATATCCATTTCAATATCTGCAACTATCCTCTTGTCATATGTGTTTTTGTTCTTGATCCCAAATTCCCAAAAGTGCACTTCCATACAATGTTGCTCATCTTATGTGTTCAATTTGAATAGGAAAGCTCACATTAGATAAACGAAAGCTGTCACTTAAATGTCAAAACAATAGATTTCTTAATTATTCAACGTTAAAGGAGACTTTATATTTATAAAGTATGCTAATAGTTAAAGGCTCAAAAAGGACGACAGATAGATGTGTTTTTCCGTGTACATTTGTTTTCAAATTAAAGAGCTGCCGTGACATCTTTTCTTGCATTTTCTTGATCAATCTTAAACATTACTATAAATTTTTTTGAAATACCGTGTAACAGCTCATTCTGTGGGTCTAAGAACGCACCGGTTTAAAATGCGTCACTAAAGTCTAAGACATGTTTACTTATATACCGAGCATCTCTCCCATGTTTTATTGATGTAGTGTTAGTGTGTCACATACACTCCCCTTAGGGACTCAGCGTCCTCGTTGAGAGTTGCCCCACCACCGTTCAAGGTTGTACGCGGAATGGCTCTGATACCATATGTAACTGCTGTTATCAAACTGTATTTGTAAATTAATTTGGAGAACTTAACGTATAAATATAAATGAAAAATTGAAACAGAATTTAATCCGAACCCACTGAATTCACAGTGTTTCCTTAAGAAATTAATCCCCTCCTAGTACCCAAGGTTGTAGACTATTTCCTCCCATGATAGAACGAATTACACACTGGTATAGTGGTACTTCAAGCGCAAGTGTTTCAGCGAACACAAAGATCAGTAGCAAATCACACTTACTATTGATTTCTTAGCAGCTAAAACAATGCAGAAGAAAGGAGAACTCAGAAATTCGTATGGAAAATTTGAGAGAATGAACTGCAATTTATAGCCCCAACCTGTTGAGTTCAGATGAAGAGTTGTAACACTTCAGAGGTCATTTACGTAAAACGACCATAACGTAAATGGCAATTTACGCAAATAAAAATGGATAGAGGAAACATTTTCCATTACAAAAAATGGTCGGGCAGAGTCAATGAAACGGATAATATTACGTTAATATTTACTATTAATAAATAAATTTGGTCCGAAAAATTAATCAATCAATCATTTGACCAAATCCAAATCCAAATCGGAAGATGAAGCCGAGCGAGTGACGACGACGGCAGTGCGAGACTTGCCTTCTTCTTAACTCTTTAAGAGCTACAAGAAGAGCAATTGTATATATACTCATCAAAAAAAATTTCTCTTCCAATATGGACAATTTTCCATTGTCGGGGGGAGGACTTAAAATTTTACTTAAAAATTTTCAAGCTTATTTTAGCTTAAAACCTCAACAATCCCCCACATGAATGGAAGATGGCTATATCCCGAAAGTATGCATGAAAAACTGTGGGATTCACAAGCAAGGAATAATCACATCTGGATAAGTAGGTTTCCCTTTGAACTTTCCGTAGTAAACTTATGTCGGATATGCTCGGTTAATTGTTAGATTTGATATCTTTTAACTGTTGAACTTTGGTGTATACCTAGACAACCATAAGTCACACAACCAACCCCTAACCGTAAACTGCATCTAATTCTACTAACATTCGTATGGACGTAATTCTTGTAACTGGAGAGTATGTATCAAAGTAGTCAAGACCTTCTCGTTGTTTATACCCTTTGATTACAAGTCTTACCTTAAATTATCAACGGTTTGACTAAAAGTCTTTCCTTAAGTGATCTTTCATTTTGCTCTTAAAAATGCATTTATCTAAAGATTTATGGTTGTTCAATATGGATTCTATTTTACTATTGACTGGCTCTTTCCAAAATAATAATTTCGAAGAAGACATAGCTTCTTTAAATGTTTGAGGCTCATTTTCCAAAAAGAAAGTCACAATATCTGGTCCAAATGAAGTAGATGTTCTTTGACGTTTACTACGTTTTGGATCCTCCTCATTAAATATTTTTTCTTTTGTTTCTTCCTGAGGTTGTTTAGATCCTTCACCAATCGACTCACATTCCTTTTTATATGGATATATATTTTCAAAGAACTCTGCATTATCTAATTCTATAACCATATTATTATGAATGTCGGGATTTTCTGATTTATAAACCAGAAATCGATATGCTTTACTATTGGTCGCATATCCTATGAAAACACAATCAATGGTTTTTGGTCTTATTTTTACCCTTTTAGGTTTAGGGACTTGCACTTTTGCCAAATACTCCCACACTTTAAAATAATTCAAGTTGGACTTTGTTCCTTTCTATTTTTCATATGGAATGGATTGTGTTTTGCTATGGGGTACTCAATTTAGTATCCGGTTAGCCGTAAGAACGGCTTCCCCTCGCACAAGTTCTGTGGCAAACCAAAACGAACTTATCAATAATGCGTTCATCATCTCCTTTAATGAACAATTCTTTCTTTCCACAATCCCATTGGATTGTGGCATGTAAGGGGCCTCTATTTTATGAAATTCCATATTCTAAACATATTTTTTGCAAAGGAGATTCATAATCACCATTTTGATTATCTTGTTAAGTTGCGTTTCAACTTCATTTTTGTATTACCTGAATGCGTTTATTGCTTCATCTTTACTATTATGTAAGTAAACATAGCAATATCGAGTACTGTCGTCAATAAAAGTTATGAAATACTTCTTTCCACCGCGAGATGCTATTGACTTCATGTCACAAATATCTGTGTGAATTAAGCCTAAAGGATTTGAATTCCTTTCAACTGACTTATAAGGATGTTTAACATACTTAGATTCCTCACATATTTGATATTTTGATTTTTTGCATTCAACTTAGGCAATACTTCCAAGTTAATCATTTTTCGCAAGTTTTATAATTGACATGACCCAAACGTATATGCCATAAATCATTTGACTCAAGTAAGTAAGAAGAAGCTGAAATTTTATTATTATTCTCAACAACTATTACATTCAGCTTGAAAAGGCCCTCAGTGAGGTAACATTTTCCTACAAACATCTCATTCTTACTTATTACAACCTTATTAGATACAAATACACATTTAAACCCGTTCTTAGCAAGAAGTCCAGCAGAGACTAAGTTCTTTCTAATATCGGGAACATGAAGGACGTTGTTCAGAGTTGCCACTTTGCTAGAAGTCATTTTCAAAAATATATTTCTGTATCCTTCAATTTTGGCCATTGCAGAATTTTTCATAGAATGCTTCTCTTCAGGTCCAACGGGAGCATATGTAGCAACGCTTCTCTAATGCCACAAACATGGCGAGTGGCTCCAGAATCAATCCATCACTCCTTGGGATTTTCCACCAGGTTGCATTCAGAAAGCATAGCACATAAGTCATCAACATCTTCGTGCTTTTCAACCATGTTCGCCTGACCCTTCTTCTTGTATTTCTCCGGAGCACAAAAATTTGTAGATTTGTGTCCAGCTTTCCCACAGTTGTAGCAACTTCCGTTATACCTCTTCTTGCTTGGGCTGTTTTTCAGTCCAGAAACCTTCTTCCTCTTTCTCTTATTTTGAGGAGTATCCTCAACAATGTTTTCTTCCATTATTGTTAAGTTTCCATGACCTCTTTTTTTAGTAGCTTTTTTGTCCTCTTCGGTTCTCAACGGAACAATGATATCTTCAAGCAACATCTCCTTGCATTTGTGTTTCAAGTAGTTTTTGAAGTTCTTCCACAAAGGAGGCAACTTCTCAATCATCGCTGCAACTTGGAATGCTTCATTGATGACAAGACCTTCAATGAAAATCCTGTTAGTAAAAATACTAAAATTACTACTTTCAACATCAGTATTAATTATATTTATACCTTTAGGAAGGAGATCGTGAATAATCACTTGCAATTCCTTGACTTGGGTAATAACAGACTTGCTATCTACCATTTTGTAGTCCAAAATATTTGTGGCAATGAATTTCTTCAACCCGACATCTTCAGTCTTGTATTTCCTTTCAAGCTCAAACCACAATTCTTTTGATATATCCACATTACTATAGACGTTATACAGATCGTCCGCCAGTCTGCTAAGAATATAATTCTTGCACATAAAATCAGAATTCATCCTCGCCTCAATCACTAGAAAGAGTTCATTCTCTAGAGTTTCATCGGGCAAAACAGAAAAATCTTCCTCAATGAACTTTTGTAGTCTTAAAGTAGTCAAGTAGAAGAACATCTTCTGCTGCCACCACTTGAAATTAATCCTGGAAATTTTCCGGGTTTTTCTGCCGGTGCTAATGCCGGTGTTGTTTGGCTTGTCGATGAATTGGCAGTCACCATAGATATTAATATTCAATGTATCAGAAAACCACAGAGGTGTTACTGTACAGAAACAGAGAGTATAACACAAATACAAAAAATAAATTAAATTCCTTAAGTTTATTATGAAACTGTATTTGTTAAATAATTCTAGAGAATATAAAATAACATATAAGCAGAAATGAAAAATAGAAACAGAATTTGACCCGAGCCCACTGAATTCACAGTGTTTCCTTAAGGAATTTAATACCCTTCTAGTACCCAAGGTTGTGGATTATTTTCTCCCAGGATAGAACGAATTACACACTAGTGTAGCGGTACTTCAAACCTCAGTATTTCAGCAAACCCAAAGATCATTAACAAATCACACTTACTGTTGCTTTCTTAGTATTTAAAATAATGCAGAAGAAAAGAGGAGAACTCAAAAATTCATATGGAAAATCTGAGAGAAAGGATTGCAAAAATATAGCCCCAACCCGTTAAGTTCAAATGAAGAGATGTAACTATTTAGAGGTCAGTTACGTAAAATGGCCATAAAGTAAATGACCATTTATGCAAATTAAAATGGGCAGGGGAAACGTTTTCCATTACAAAAAATGGACAGGCAAAGTCAATGAAACGGATAATTTGGATTATTAATTTTCTATTACAAACATGGATAATATTACGTTAATATTTACTATTAACAAATAAATTTGGTCCAAAAAGCCGAAGCCGAGCGAGCGAGCGACGACAGCATGAGGCTTGCCTTCTTCCTAGCTCTTTAAGAGCTACAAGAAGAGAAATTGTATATATACCCATCAAAAACCTTTTCCTCTTCCAATATGGGACAATGTCCCATTGTCAAGTGGGGAACTTAAAATTTTAATTTTCCCTACATTTTCCATTCACCCTCTTTTAAGCTTATTTAGCTTAAAACCTCAACAACTGCTCAGCTCACTAGTGATATGTCCACTCCGGGCCTAGGCCGCATGGCTTTAAACCACATCACTAGAGTCTAAGACATTTCTACTTATATACTCAGCTATCATGACCCTAAACCAACCCGGTCGTGATGTCGCCTATCGCAAAACTAGGCCAGTCGATGCAACACTGATAACATAAAGGTCTTTTTGTAAATTCATTTTCTAATCAAATATGATCACAAATCTTTCGTAATATATCAAAATAAGCAGAAAACAAATACGCAAAAACATCAAACACCCCGATCCCTGTGTCACTAGTCATGAGCCACTACAATAAAATCTAATACTGTTTACTCAATACAAAATGAGTTTAATAAATAAAATAATAACATATAGGAAGGATAAATGAAGGACTACGGATGCCATGCACCTACCTTGCTAACTCCGAAAAATGCTCTGAAGGCAAATATTAGCTCTCACTTGGATGTCCTAGCACCTGGATCTGCACACAAGTGCAGGGAGTAACGTAAGTACGCCAACTCAGTAAGTAAAAATTATGAATAAAGGTTGAGTGCAGGGACAAGAATTTAAAATCATATACATATCATAACATAAAAACCATAGAGGAAATAACAAGATCAAATTAGTAGATAAATTCTGAACATCCAGTAAAAACTCCATTTTCAATGAAAAGTCATTAAATAATTGGTCAACATTTCTCAATAGAGGCTCAGTAGTAAGAAGAGTGAAACTAGTATTTTCTATAAAAACCAGCCCCTTGGGCAAGTGACAATACTATAATAGCCCCCCGGACAAGCTTCTCAGTCACTCGTGACTCAAATATCATCAATCAACACTCAGTCTCAGCACTCACGCTCAATAGATATCTCATAATAACCGGTGCGGTGTGCAACTCGGTCTATAAGTATATAGTCTACTACGCTCACTGGGGGTGTGCAGACTCCAGAGGGGCTTCTACAGCCCAAGTTCTATATTGTTGTGGCGTGTCGCCCATCTTTGGCTGCCTGTTAGGAGGATTATGTTGGACCTATATGATATCGTTACAACGTTCTTTTTTTTTACAGAGATTTCTAGTGAAAACTTCAATCTTGAAGCATGGGCAGGCAAACAGAATGTTCGAGGAATGCTGTCTTCGGACGGTTAGGATGGCGTCCCCAGACCATGACGTGCTGGGCCATGAAGCGTATACTTATGGATTCATAGGCTATGAAATGATGTTCTCGGTCTATGAGAATGGTGCCTCCGAACCATGATGCCTTTGAATAATGATATGCAAAAGATAAAGAAGGGGTCCTCAAGCCATGGCATGACATTCTCGGTCTATGAAGACGGTGCCTTTGAACAATGGTGCCTTAGGATAATTTGGCGACCTTTCAGCCCATAAAATGCAGGATTTGTCGATCTTTTAGCCGATGCAAGACTTAAAATGAAGTGGAAATATTTCAGCCGTGCAAAAAAAAAAGGTAAATACGAATGGCGATGTTTCAGCCGCTGTAAAGTGTAAATGGCGATATTTCAGCCAATGAAAGTGTAAATATAAATGGTGATATTTCAGCCGATGCAAGTGTAAGATATAAGTGACGATATTTCAGCCGATGTAAAGTTTTAAATAAAATGGCGATATTTCAGCCGATGCAAGTGTAAGATATAAGTGGCGATTTTTCAGCCGATGTAAGACTTAAATAAAATGGCGATATTTTAGTCGATGTAAAGATTTAAATAAAATGGCAATATTTCAGCCGATGCAAGTGTAATATATAAGTGGCAATCTTTCAGCCAATGTAAGACTTAAACAAAATGGTGATATTTCAGCCAATGCAGGACGTAAATAAAAGGTGGCGATATTTCAGCCATGGAGATAGAGGTAGAGCTTAACCTCGGAAGGCAGAATGGTAGCCTAATGCAGAGAAATGTAGGATGGGGACAATGATTAGTCCCAGAAGGCCGAAAGTTAGCCTTATGCAATGCAGAGAAAATGTAGATGGAGGCAGAGCTTAGTCTCGAAAGGCAGAAAGGTAGCCTTATGCAATGCAGAGAAATGCAAGTGGAGACAAAGCTTAGTCTCGGAAGGCAGAAAGGTAGCCTTATGCAATGCAGAAAAATGCAAGTGGAGACAGAGCTTAGTCTTGGAAGGCAGAAAGCTAGCCTTATGCAATGTAGAGAAATGCAAGTGGAGACAGAGCTTAGTCTCGGAAGGCAGAAAGGTAGCCTTATGCAATGCAGAGAAATGCAGGATAGGGACAGTGCTTAGTCCCGGAAGGCAGAAAGGTAGCCTTATGCAATGCAGAGAAAGGCAGATGGAGACAATGTTTAGTCTCGGAAGGCAGTAAGGTAGCCTTATGCAATGCAAGTAATGTAAAAGGCAAGTAATGGTAAAATCTCTTAGCTGATAGCTGATAGCTGATAGTCGATTGCGATGTTGTGGCTGCTGGGGATGTCATGTGCGGATAACACTTGTAAGTAAGTGATGATTCTGAGGGTTGTATTCCTGGTAAAGTATGAGCATGTAATTGTTATCTGATGATTTTATGTCTTGGGGTGTCTGCGTTCAAAGGAAAATTGTGAGTTTTGTAAAGGGGGAAGGTTAGTTCGTCCTCCCATGGACTTCGCATGTCCTACTCGACTTTCATTGGGGGTAGCGTTGCTTAACAAAGCAATTTTAATAGTAGCCATGCATGATTTAGTAAAGAAATGATGTAAATACATAATTGAAAATGGTTTTCTTTTAGATAAACCAACGACCGTGGCGCGGCTCAAGACATTGCAACCTCTTTTGCTCCGGAATTTTGAGGGTCCTCCTCAAAATTCTGCCCTAGTTTGCCGGGTTGATGCCTATGATGGCTGCGTGCGATGAATGGCTGAGAGTTAACTTCGAAATTTTGAGGGTCCTCCTCAAAATTCTGCACCAGTTTTCAATATAGTGGGAAATAAATTTTTTATTGAATTGTGACCGAACCCATAAGGCTGCCTACGTATCCCCTCTTAAACGGGAATCAGGTCAGGCGTAGTTCAAATTACATCATAAAGAAATCATAATGATTACATATTATAACGCTTGACTGCATCTGAATTAATTGGCTTTGGCCAGACTTCTACATCCATTTCTGCGAGTATGAGGGCTTCTCCAGTTAGAACCCGGTGAACCATGTACGGACCTTGCCAGTTGGGAGAGAATTTCCCTTTGGCTTCATCTTGATATGGAAAGATTTTCTTCAATACCAGCTGTCCTAGTGTAAATTGTCTTGGCTTGACTTTTCTGTTGAAAGCTCTGGACATTCTGTTCTGATATAATTGACCATGACAAACTACGTTCATTTTTTTTCCGTCTATAAGGGCTAACTGCTCATAGCGACTCCTTACCCATTCTACATCTTCAAGTTCCGCTTCCTGTATAATTCTCAGGGAGGGAATCTCTACCTCAGCAGGAATGACTGCCTCAGTACCATAAACTAACATATATGGTTGATGTATGAACTGTGGTACCGTATCCCAATAAAGCAAATGAGAGCCTTTCATGCCACTGCTTGTGTTTTTCTATCTTTTTCCTCAGTATCTTCTTGATGTTCTTATTACCCGCTTCTAGAGCTCCATTAATCTAAGGTTCATAGGCTGTACAATTCTTGTGCTTAGTATTGAAGGTTTCACATGTTGCTTTCATCAGGTCACTGTTGAGATTGGAACCATTATCAGTAATGATTGACTCTGGTATGCTGAATCGGCAAATGATGCGGTCGCGGACAAAGTCTGCCATAACCTTCTTGGTTACAGCCTTATATGATGCTTCTTTGACCCACTTGGTGAAATAATTAATAGCTACTAGAATGAACCTGTGTCTGTTTGATGCGGCCGACTCGATAGGTCTGATGACATCTTTTCCCCAAGCGGCGAACGACTATGGTGATCTTGTTACATTAAGCGTATTGGGAGGCAACTTTATCATTTCTGCATGAATCTGGCAGCGATTACACTTTTGAACATACTAGATGCAGTTCGTCTCCATAGTCATCCAAAAATAACTAGCTCGGAGTATTTTCTTGGCTAAGACGAAACCATTTATATGTGGGCCACAAGTCCCTGTATGAACCTCTTCCAATAACTTGGATGCTTCCCTTGCTTTGACATACCTCAGTAATCCCAAATTGGGAGTCCTCCTATGTAGGATTCCCTTGCTGTGACAGAAGTGATTGGATAACCTCCGCAGTGTGCGCTTCTAAGTAGCGTTTGCAAATTCCGAGTATTCTCCTGTCGCCAAATATTTCTTGATGTCATGAAACTATGGTTTATCATCTGCTTCTTCCTCGACATGAACACAGTAAGCTAGTTGATCTTGGATTTTTACCGGGATAGGATCAATGAAGTTCTTATCTGGATGCTAAATCATGGATGATAGAGTGGCCAATGCATCGGCGAACTCATTCTGGACTCTGGGGACATGCCGGAATTATATCTTTGTGAAGCTCTTCCTCAACTCTTGTACATGATGTAAATACGGGAGTATCTTGGAGTTCTTGGTTGCCCATTCTTCTCGAACATGATGTATGAGTAAGTCTGAGTCCCTGATTACTAGTAACTCCTGAACGTTCATATCAATGGCCAGCTTGAGCCTTAAGATGCAGGCTTCATACTCGGCCATGTTGTTGGTGCACGGGAACCTGAGCTTGGCGGACACCGGATAATGCTGACCTGTTTCTATTACTAGAACTACTCCTATGCCAACTACTTTAATGTTTGCTGCTCCGTCAAAAAACATCCTCCAACAGTCATAGGATTTTTCGATATCTTCTCCTATGAAAGAGACCTCTTCGTCAGGAAAATACGTCTTTAGAGGCTCGTATTTTCCATCCACGGGATTTTTGGCAAGATGATCTGCTAGTGCCTGTCCTTTGATTGCTTTCTAGGTTACGTAGACAATATCAAATTCACTCAGTAGGATTTTCCATTCGGCTAGCTTGCCCGTGGGCATGGGCTTCTGGAAGATATACTTCAGCGGATCCATCTTTGATATGAGATAAGTGGTATAGACACAGAAATAATGCCTCAACTTCTGAGCTACCCAAGTTAGAGCATAGCAGGTGCATTCTAATAGAGAATATCGGGCCTCGTATGGAGTGAACTTCTTGCTGAGGTAATAGATGGCTTGCTCCTTTCTCCCTATTTCATCATGTTGTCCCAAAACACAACCGAATGCCCCATCCAGTACTACAAGGTAGAGCAATAGCGGCCTACCCGGTTCGGGCAAAACCAGAACTGGCAGCGTTGACAGGTATTCCTTGATTTTGTCGAAGGCTTTCTGACAATCATTAGTCCATTTGGTGGCGGCGTCTTTTTTCAACATCTTAAAGATTGGCTCACAAATGACAGTGGACTGAGCTATGAATCGGCTGATGTAGTTGAGTCTTCCCAAGAAACTCATAACCTTTTTCTTATTCTTTGGTGATGGCAATTCTTGAATGGCCTTAACCTTTGACGGATCCAGTTCTATTCCTCATCGACTTACGATCAACCCAAGCAGTTTTTTGGCAGGAACCTCGAATGCACATTTGGCGGGATTTAGTTTCAAGTTGTACCTTCTCAAATTGTTGAAGAACCTCCTCAGATCTTCCATGTGGTCAGTGGCTTTCTTGGATTTGATGATGACATCGTTTACATACACCTCGATCTCTTTTTGTATCATGTCATGGAAAATAGTAGTCATGGCCCTCATGTAGGTGGCCCCAGCATTCTTTAATCCAAATGGCATAATTTTGTAACAATACATCCCCACGGCGTAATGAAAGTCATTTTCTCTGCGTCTTTTTCGTCCATCCATATCTAATGATACCCTACAAAACAATCAACGAATGACTGCAGCTCGTGCTTGGTGCAGTTGTCAATCAGAATGTGTATGTTCGGCAAGGGAAAGTCATCTTTCGGACTGGCCCGGTTGAGGTCCCGGTATTCGACATAGACTCTGACCTTCCCGTCATTCTTTGGTACTGGCAAAATGTTGGCTAACCATGTTGGATACTCCACTACCCTGAGGACCTTAGCTTTGACTTGTTTGGTAACTTCTTCCTTGATCTTCAAACTCATGTCTGGCTTGAACTTCCTGAGCTTCTGCTTTACTGGTGGGCATGTCGGATCTGTTGGCAGCTTGTGAGCTACGATAGATGTGATGAGACCGGTCATATCATTATATGACCAGGCAAATATGTCCTCATATTCTTTTAAGAATTCCGTGCACTCTTCCCTTTCTGACGGTGATAGGTGAACACTGATACGTGTTTCCTTGACATTCTCTGTATCCCCCAAGTTGATAACTTCAGTTTTGTCTAAGTTAGACTTAGGCCTATTATCAAAGTCCTCAACCTCTTTAACGACCTCTTCTAGTATATCATCCTCTTCTGAGTCTATATCCATTTGTTGCGTTGTCTCGTCGCATGTCACATTCGTCGGTTCATCAAGATAAGTAATAGTAATGCTGTGTAAAATAAAGTAAATGATAGAGAAAAATAATAAGAGCGAGATTTATAAGAAACTGAAATGCTTTGATAAATTTCATAATTCTTTTGAAAATTGGAGCTCTTATTTCAAAAATTAAAATATGGAAAGAAAATCAACTAGCAGAAAATAAAGATGATGCATGGTGCTTTGTTCAGCCTTGCTACCCCGAAGCTTTCCAAGCCCTTGTGGTTCTGATGGACCAATTGTTGAGGCATGCTCCTCGGCTCACGACTTGTATGGAAGGTCCTTCCTCTCCCTCCTTCTCGAAAATGATGCAACAGTCCATATTATTATCTTCCAGGAACAAGTTCCTCATTGCTGCTAATGCTTCCTCTTCATTTGACCTATAAATGACTTCGGCTGGTTGGAAAGTCTGCTCTAGACGGGGTATTAGGTGCTCCAATGGATAGTAAGGGCCGTACCATGGCGGCGACCAGTCCTTGAATTCTTCCCAAGTATATCTATACACCAACCTGAAGGTGGTTCCGTGTTTCTTCAGCTTGATATGTTTAGTGATTCCTTGGAGGTTCTTGCCGAGTCCCTTACCAGGTTCATATCCGCTCCAATTCAGTATGCTTTTGATCTTGCTATCCCATCACTTATCCTTGTCCACGGCGTTGACTCGCTCAATGCAATTTATGTTTCTCCGCCTATCCTTCTTCTTCCTTCGATCGCTGGGATGGTCTGGCGGCTGTATATAGGATTACTATCGTCGCCATGAATAATCACCTCTTGGTGATTCCACTCGAACTTCACCGCTGGGTGCAGGGTAGATGCTACAGCTCCAGCGGCATGGATCCAAGGTTGTCCCAATAGTAAGTTGTAAGATTCTGGGATGTCTATCACTTGAAAATCAACGTCGAACCAAGTCGGTCCCATTTGCAGACACAAACTGATCTCCCCGATAGTGGACCTTTGGGAACCATTAAAAGCTTTGATGTTGATGGCCCCATCCTTGATCTCGTGCAGGCTCTTCCCCAATATTCTAAGAGTCACTAATGGACAAATGTTGAGGCTGGACCCTCCGTCAATCAAAGTTCTGGCGATAAAATAGTCTTCACATTACATAGTGATGTGCAACGCTTTGTTGTGGCTTAGCCCTTCTGGTGGAAGCTCATCTTCGTGGAAAGTGATTTTGTGACTCTTCAATACCTGCCCTACCATGTTTGCCATTTCTCCTCCAGTTATGTTGCTGGGCATATATGCCTCACTCAACACTTTCAATAAGGCATTTTTATGTGTATCAGAGCTTTGCAGCAAGGCCAAGATGGAGATCTGAGCTGGCATCTTGTTTAACTGGTCAATGACTGAGTATTCTTTTGCTTGTATCTTTCTCCAAAGGTCATCAGGCTCGGTTTCAGTGATGGTCAGTCGCCCAGAGGACTACTTATTGGACTCAGCTAGATGTTCTGGAGTATAAACCCTGCCGGTTCTGGTCATGCCCTATGCCGCAATTGCTTCTCCTGATTTGGATTTCCATTTACTTCTTGCCTCGGTGGTGTAATCCCAAGGAATGGCCTTCGTGTGGAATGGTGTTGTGGTTGACATAGCCACAGGAATGGGTAACCTTATTTTGGAAGGTAACACAACAACTTCAAATGGTACAGGTGCCTTTGGAGACCCAAACTCAACCTCAATTGGCTCTGTCATCTTTGTAGAAGACGGTGTTTCGAGCTCGAGTGGTATGGACATGTTTACTTCAGCATCCCTAGAGGGCTGGATTTGGACTACAATCGGATTAAGTGTGGCTATTGGTTTTTTCGGCTTGTTACCTTCGGCAATCAATCCAATCGACCCTTTGGGATCCCAATTATCTTCTATCTCGATCATGTGAACGCCTCCACCCTTGTGGTCAGGCGGAGGATTGTTTTTAACATTAGGATCAGGCTCCTTTGCTGCGATGATCTTATTGCCAATCAAGGGCTGAATCTTATCCTTCAGGGAGCGTCACTCATCAATGGTATGACCCTTCATGTCGGAATGGTATGCACAGATTTTTGTTCGGGTTGACCAATTGTAAATGATTTTCTGGAGCTATGGCAGGAATAGGGATGACGTAACCAGCGACATTAAGCCTTTCATATAGCTGGTTGATTGGTTCGACGATGGCGGTGTATTGCGTGGGAGGTCTGCGGTCAAAGTTTGGCTGGGGTCTAGGGAAATTTTGGCAAGGTGATTGATAGTGAGCTTGTTAGGTATTGTAGGCTTAGTAGACAGATGCGGGTTAGGAATATCTTGGTGAGGTAGGTTGATATGTAGGAGGTGGAGATGATTGGTAAGTAGGTGGAGGAGCTTGGTAGGAAGGTGAGAGTGCTTGGTAATTTGGGATGGGTTGATATGTGAGTGGGGGTAATGGGTAGGTTTGGTATTTGACTGGGGATTTTGTTCTTTGTGCAACTATGACGGCACTCACATCCCTTTTCTTGGATGCGCCACCCGACTGTAGAGCCTTGTTGGTCGCCTGCAATGCTTCAAAATTAGTGACCATACCACTTTTGATACCTTCTTTGATCCTCTCCCCTAGCTTGATGATATCAGAGAATTTCTGGCCTTCAATCAACATCAACCTCTCGTAGTATTGTAGGTCCTGAGCTAGGATGAAAAACCTGTTCATTTGTTCTTCTTCTAAAGCCGGCCTGACCTTAGTGGCCTCTGATCTCTAACGAGTAGCATACTCGCGCAATGTCTCTGTAGGTTTTTTCTTCAAATTCTGGATGTAGAATACATCTGGCGCATTCTCCGTATTGAATCTGAACCTGTCCATGAAATCGGATGCCATACCTACCCAGCTTGTCCACTTCTTGGGGTCTTGGATAATGTACCAAGATAGAGCATCCCCTTTCAAACTTCTCATAAAGAGCTTCATGCGAATATTTTCATCTCTCCCGACTCTGACCAACTTATCGCAGTATGTCCTCAAATGGACTCTAGGATCCCCTATGCCATCGAACTTTTCAAACTTGGGAGGTTTGTACCCCTCCGAAAGTTCAACATCCGACTGGATGCAAAGGTCCTCATAATTCAGTCCCTCGATACCTTTGTTTCCTTCAATACCCTGGACTCGGCTAGTAAGTTTCTTGAGCTCTGCAGCCAGGTTCTTGATAAAGGAGTCTTTGTCATCATACTCAGGTGTGCTTGAAATGGGTTGAGTGGGATGTGGCATAGTTTCCACATAAATGGGATTGTTGTGATGAGGGTAGGAATGGTCATTTGTGGAGTTTAGTGGCTCAGGGATAAGCAATGGGGTGTTACTTGAAGTGTGACATGTGTTGCAGTGGTGATGGGGAGAGGGTTGGTTTTGTGGTTTTTGAATGTTTTGTGGAGGTGTAGGATTTGGAGCATTGACGTCCGGGGTGGTGAGGGAAAATGATAAGTTTGCCAAGTTCAGAACTTGGTCCAGTTCCTCCTGAAATTTCAACAATTTCTGCTCAAGATGGGTGGCACTTTCCTTGGACACCTGAATACCCTGAGTAACCTCTACCCATTCACCCGAATTATCCTTCCTGATGTTGCTCAAGTCTTCCATTCTTGTTTTGCTTTTGTTTACAATAGGACTTGGAGGGGGAGGAGGTGAAGGGTCGTTGGATCTTGTTGAGTAGGATGATGATTCCAGAGTGCACGAACTAACCTTTTAGGGAAGGGAATAAAAAAAAGTAAAAAAAAAAGGTAACAAGTTAGTGAGGGTTATGAGGAGAAAACATTGCAATATTTAAACACATAGTGTAGAAATATAAATCGTGTCCTAATTTGGGTGCCTTGTTGTGCCTGAGGTAGGCCTAGCGTCAAGTCGATTTGGAGAACTTATGATGCTAAATGCCTTATTTTATTGATAAAAATAAGACGAATCTCAAAACGACACTAAAATTGCAGAATGTTAAAATGTCATTAATGGCCATTGGCCTTATTACAATTTAAAACAAAAGAAAGACTCCTAACTATTTGGTCCCAGAGGGACCTTCCCCAGACTCGGCATCTTTGGCTCCATCGAACAACTTTACCGGCTCACGAAGCCTCAACAGCAAATAGGCTCTAGCCAAGTGTCCTCCTTCGCTCAGCATTCTGGCAGTCAGTGACTCTTTTCCTCACTTTTCCTTCCAACTCCAGCATACTGTATTCCAGATATTCCAGCTTCTCACTAGCCTTGGTGACCCTTTCTTTCCATTCATTGATTTGGTCACTTGATGGGAGATTCCTCCACTAGGTCAGCAAGAGTGAGGGTACACTGACCATACTGAAGTCGGGGACCTTGTTCTCCATTTTCTGCAAAACAAAAGGTTTAAGACTGTCACACCTCTTTTTTACGGCGCTTACACCCCTGCGAAGGATATAATAAAAAAGAGTTTTTCCAATTAAAGGACGGTCGGAACGGGATAAGTTATTTTAATTTTTAGAGTCGCCACTTGAGAATATAATGGTGTCTCAAGTCACCGAATTAATCCCGAACCGAGGAAAGTTTGACTCTGTTACAGTCTGCGAACTAGAAATCCTAGGTAAGGAATTCTGTTAACCCGGGAGAAGGTGTTAGGCACTCCCGAGTTCCGTGGTTCTAGCACGGTTGCTTTAACTGTTGTATTATTGCTTTTATCTAATTTTCATTACATACTAACTATGTGCTTTTATTTATAAACTTTTAATATTATTTATTTGAAAAGACTTGCGACATCGTGAAAGTACGTTTTCGACCCCGTTGCCATCAAGGCACCCGTTTTCGTTAACACACTTCGACTTTGTCGAGATTTGGATTTGGGTTGCAATCAATGCACACCCGTATTTAAGGAAATAATTTTTATTAAAATCGTGCCTAAAAGTTCTATCGGGGTGATATTTGGGAGAGGCCATTGAAATTTGCTAAAACAGCCCCTCCAAATTCTAACTATTTTTAATATTCAATTATCGAGGGCCCCACAATTGCATTTTTTATTTGGAGAGGCTCTTCTCACTTATTATTTAAAGAAAACCTAAAAATAACTATGATTTGCTATCCTGTATTATCTCCAAAGAGCCGGAGTTAACAATTGCTGCAAGCAATAGAATTTGGGCCTCAATATCAGGCCCTAATCGAAACATGGAAATCACTTATTATTGGAGGCCCTTTGATTTTGATCTATTACTAAAACCCAATTGTGGTTAGTTCACTAGGATTGAATCAATATTGGGCCTTACCCGTACATGTTTCAGGCCCAAACTCTAATTAAATAGAACTATTCGGTTTAGCCTACACAGGAGTCGAAACTAGATTCTAGTGTGCTGGTTTGACACTCGAATCTAAGTCCGTCAATATTAATCCTTTTTTTTTGCATACATACTCAGCTTGTGCGTTTTTAACAAATTAACATGCTTATCCTAAAATTTTCTACAATCAATTAATTGTAAATACCATACATCATGAAATTTATTGAAAACAGAAACTAGAAATGAATCAGTGAAATGAACCGGTCAATTTTGAAACTGCCAATTATACGTGATTTCCTGTAGTTGTGAGCATAGTACTCTTTAGATTTAACAGGCTAATACATTCTAGTGCTTGTAACAAGATTGAATTAACAATACTAAACTAATTCATTATTCCGGATTTGACTGCCATTGTAAGACAAACTAAAATTAAACACTTTAAACCAATAAATCTAAAAGAGTGTTCATGTAACTATAACAATCCAGCAGTCCTTAATTTCAATCCGAAACAGTCCTTAATTAACTACAACAGTCCTAACAACACTAACATATATTCATGGGAATTATTCAGAAGAATTGGACAGCACTTCATTTATTTCCAGCTTGAGAGGTACATTTGAGATAAACTGTGAATGTGTACCTGGAAATGGTTCAACAAGCAAGGAAGTGAAGTTTTCAGTAGCAGCAATTTATCAGCATCAAATACCAGTGGTTACCACACTAAACAGGATCAGTTTTAACCAAAATCCTTCAACAGCAACCCAGATTTCAAAAAGAAAACCAACAACACAGCAATGGCTTGAATCAATTACCAGCTCTAGGACTGATCTTACAAAAAAAACTAACCAATATCTATCGAGTTCTAAAAAATAGAAATTCTAATGGAATAGTGGTCTGTTTTTGACTTCTAATAAATCCTGATTTTTTTTTTGCAAGGACTTAAAACTCTAGAAGAGAATTTAAACCTTCTATTGATTGAAACTCAATGCGAGCTCCAATCTATAGAGAGTGATTTTCTGGAAAATTTTCAGAGTGCAGACCCCTTTCACAAGGCAAGGGCATGCCCTTTTATAGGTAAATGAGGGCAGCCCCCTCCTGATTTTTGTTTTCTGTTTAGTCCCTCTTTTAATTATTTAATCAGTCTTTTATTTTTTAACTTGTGACCCAAGTTAATCCCTAAGTTTCCTGAAATGTTCATTATAGTCCTATTCTAGAATATTCTCAAAAATTCTATGAATTTCCCTCCCAACAGACTTTGAACTGCCCATACACTACCTTTATTACCCCTGTATAATTCTATAATTATTACTCTATCCCCCAGGCCATTTACTAATGAATAATTATTATCTAATTGTTTTGACCATTACTGATTTTCCTTTATACTGAATTTATCAATTCACTAAACTTCAGCTATAACCAAACGACTAAAGTCTAAACAATCCTTTAACTGGTCGAGAATCTTTTTCCACAAGAAAAATTCCATGTATGCCTAGAGTCGTAGAGGTGACTACTGTGAAACCTTTAACCTATATGACTAATTACTTGTGAAGGCCAAAGCTGATAACTACTGAGTAAATTTTGATTAAGCTGAATAAAGAAATAAAATTATAATTCATCTACTGTGGTTTAATTATAAGATTTTACTAGTCATAAAGAAAGAAATGAAGCAAAAGAAAATAACATACAAGGAAATAGAAAATTTATAAATTAAACGAGATACTTACCGCTTTCACGCATGGCCTCGACTTACTGGTTTTTGATAGAATCCTTCAAGATTCTTGACACGTAACATACCGAACCATGTGTTTTCCATAGGAACACACATGGTTAGGTATGTTCCGGTCAAGAATCAAATGGATTGCAATTATCTCAGAAAATAGAAAATTTCAAATCTATATTTGAGTGGTTCTGGCTATATTTGAGCCAAGAAACCACTATATTAGGGTAGAGGAG
>MU778094.1:3171-13491 GCA_026770625.1 Nicotiana glauca
GAGATTCGCAGTTTCCTTGGCTTGGCGGGTTATTACCGTCGCTTTGTGAAGGGGTTTTTATCGATTGCGGCCCCTATGACTAGGTTGACCCAAAAGGGTGCACCATTTCAGTGGACAGAGGAGTGTGAGGCGAGCTTCCAAAAGCTCAAGACAACTTTGACTTCAGCCCCAATCTTGATGCTGCCTACCGATTCGGGGTCTTATACAGTTTATTGTGATGCCTCACAGGTTGGACTTGGAGTGGTGTTGATGCAGGACGGTAGGGTGATTGCCTACGCGTCCAGACAGTTGAAGATACATGAAAAGGATTACTCTTTCCACGACCTTGAGTTAGCTACTATTGTTCATGCCTTGAAGATTTGGCGACATTATTTGTATGGGGTGCCTTGTGAGATCTATACTGACCATCGGAGTTTGGATCACTTGCTTAAGCAGAAGGACCTGAATATGCATCGGAGGAGATGGTTAGAGTTGTTAAAGAACTATGATATTACTATTCTTTATCACCTGGGCATGGCCAATGTGGTAGCCGACGCCTTGAGTCACCAGGCAAAGAGTTTGGGGAGTTTGGCATATTTACCAGCTTCAGGGAGACCTATGGCGATAGATGTTCAGGCCTTAGCCATTCAGTTCTTGAGATTTGACCTTTCGTAGCCCAGTCGGCTTCTAGCCTGTGTGGTTTCTCGGTCTTTCCTATTTGATCGTATCAGAGAGCGGCAGTATGATGACCCTCATTTGTTTGTCCTTCGGGACAGGGTCCAGCGTGGGGATTCCAGAGATGTGACCATCGAGGATGATGGGGTATTGAGGATGCAGTGCCGGATTTGTGTGCCCAATGTTGATGGTCTTCGAGAGTTGATTCTAGCAGAGTCCCGTAGTTCGCGGTATTCCATCCATTTGAGTGCCGCGAAGATGTATCAGGACTTGAGGTAGCACTATTGGTTGAGGTGGATGAAGAAGGATATAGTTGATTATGTGTCTAGATGCCTCAACTGCCAGCAGGTGAAGTATGGACACCAGTGTCTGGGTGGGTTGCTTCAGCAGATAGAGATTCCGGAGTAGAAGTGGGAGCGTATCACCATGGACTTTGTATCGGGACTTCCACGGACCTTGAAGAAGTTTGACTCCATTTGGGTCATTGTGGATCGGCTGACCAAGTCTGCTCATTTCATTTCTGTGTGTACCACTTATTCATCAGAGTGGTTGGAGGAGATTTATAATAGGGAGATCATCTGTTCGCATGGTATTCCAGTTTCTATCATCTCAGACAGAGGTACTCAGTTTACGTCGCGGTTCTGGAGAGCCATGCAACAGGCACTCGAGTGGAGTTGAGCACAGAATTTCACCCCCAGACGGACGGACAGTCCGAGCTCACTATTCAGATTCTTAAGGATATGATCCGTGCGTGCGTGATTGAGTTTGGAGGGTCTTGGGATCACTTCCTGCCATTGAGGGAGTTTACTTATAACAACAGTTATCAGTACAGCATTCAGATGGCGCCATATGAGGCTTTATATGGTAGGAGGTGCAGATCTTCGGTGGGTTGGTTTGAGCCAGGCGAGGCCAGGCTATTGGGTACAGAGATGGTTCAGGATGCATTGGAGAACGTTAAGGTGATTCAGGATAGACTTTGTACAACCCAGTCCAGACAAAAGAGTTACGCGGACAAGAAGGTTCGTGATGTTTCATATATGGTTGGTGAGCGAGTTCTACTTCAAGTCTCGCCTATGAAAGGCGTCATGAGGTTTGGGAAGAAAGGAAAGCTGAGTCCGAGGTTTATTGGCCCTTTTGAGATCTTGAGGTGAGTTGGGGAGGTTTCTTATGAGCTTACCTTACCTCCCAGCCTAGCTGGAGTTCATTCGGTATTTCATGTTTTGATGCTCTGGAGGTATTACGGTGATCCGTCCCACGTGTTGGATTTCAGTTCAATCCAGTTGGACAAGGATCTATCCTATGTTGAGGAGCCACTGCTATTTTGGACAGGCAGATCAGAAAGTTGAGGTCAAAGAACATAGCTTCAGTGAAGGTTCAATGGCGGAGTCAGCCGGTCGAAGAGGCGACTTGGGAGACCGAGCAGGATATGCGCAGCCAGTACCCTCATCTTTTTACTACTTCAGGTATGTTCTCTATGCACGTTCAAGGACGAACGAATGTTTAAGTGTAGGAGGATGTAACGACCCGGCCGGTTCTTTTTGGAATTTATGCCCCGATCCCCCATTAATTGCTTCCCTTAAGTTCATTTCTGCTATTTTGGTTTGTCGGGACGTTCGTTGTTAGGATACTGAGTGTTTTGGGACACTTAGTCCATAAATGAGAGCTTAAGAGTTGAAAAATGGTCCGTAACCAGAACAGTGTGAAGACGGCTTAGGAATGGAAATCCGATGGTTCTATTAGCTCAGTTAGGTGATTTCGGGGTTGGGAGCGCGTTCGGAATGTATTTTGGAGGTCCTAACTCATTTAGGCTTAAAATGCCGAAGTTTGTATTTTTGAAGTTTCCGGTCCAATAGTGAGTTTTTGATCCGAGGGTCGGAAGGGAATTCCAGAAGTTGTAGTAGCTCCGTCATGTCATTTGGGATATGTGCGCAAAATTTTAGGTCATTCAGATGTGTTTTGGTTAGGTTTTTGGTCGAATGCATATTTGGAGGAAATTTGAAGTTCTTAGGCTTGAATCTTTGATTAATTTGGGTTTCCGGTGTTGTTTTAGGTGTTTTCAAGGTTGGTACAAGTTTGAATAAGGTATTAGGTGGTATTGGTGTTTTTGGTTCAGGTCCCGGGGGCCTAGGGATAATTTCGGGTGGTTAACGGAGAAAATTTCTAAGTGTTGCAGCAGCGGGTATTTTTCTTTCTGGTATTTTTGCTTCTGCGGCTTGGGAATCGCAGAAGCGGCCTTCGACGCCGCAGAAGCGACTTGGGGTCACCTTCCAGGAAATCATAGAAGCAATAGAATTTTCCATAGAAGCGGATCCGCTTTTGCGAGATGGGAACCGCAAAAGCCGAAGCTGGGATTTTTAAAGGAGACCGCAGAAGCGGCTAGTGATTCGCACATGCGGGACCGCGGAAGTGGTATTCACTATTCATAAATAACAATTTCGAGGGTTTAATTTCATAAGTTTGAAAAATCGATTGAGAGCTCAGGAGAAGGCGATTTTGAGTGGGTTTTGAAGAGAAAATCATTGGGTAAATTTTCTTTGATCCCTTTTCATTATATTACATCATTATATAGCCAAATACATCATTGGAATTCGAATTTAGGATCAAAATTGGGTAATTTAGGGTAAAATTTCATAGGCTAAACTATGGAATTTTGAGTGTTCATTTGACCTCCAATTTGGGAGATTTTTATATGGTTAGACTCGTGAGAGTACGAGGGTTCTAAAAATGTGGAAATTATTCGATTCCAAGATGTTGGCTTGAGGGGCGTTTTGGTCATTTTACCTATTTTTGCGCCCTAGCTTTAATTTTTATAGTGGAATTAGCTGTTTGCAATATTATTTACGATATGTAATTGAATTGAATAGATTTGGGCTATTTGGAGTTGGATAGTCGTGGCAAAGGCGTGGTTTCTATTTATATTGAGCCGGTTCGATGTAAGTGGTTTGTCTAACCTTGTGTCGGGGACCTTTCCCCTTAGGATTTTACTTGATATTTGAGTGTCTTGTGTGTGAGATGACGAGCACGTACTTGAGCGGATTGATGAAATCCCGATTTTTATTTAAGCTATGGAAATTTAGTTCTTATTCTTATTTGCTGTATTCTATTTGAAGTTATAACTTGTGCTAGATTAGGAAAAGCATGTTTAGCTGATTTGACTGTCCAATTGAGTAAGTTGTTTTGACTGCACTACATGAAGCATGCTAGGCTAGTTCTATCTGTTGTTTGTTTTTCGTACTTCATTCCATGGTTTTTTTCTGGCTGTGGTTGCGCATTTACATTGGGATTGCGGGTTCGATTCCTGATAGATTACCCCCCCCCCCTGCTTGTTTACTTTGGGACTGCGAGTTAGATTCCCGATAGATCCCCCTACACTTTTACTTTGGGATTGCGGGTTAGATTCTTGATAGATCCCCCCTGAATATTGGTACATGAGTTGGACTACGGGACGGTATCCCGGGAGATTCACTGGACAGTTGAGGAAAGGGCTACAGGATGGTATCCTAGGAGACCCTCATTGGTACCATTAACATTGAACTATGTTTACTCTGTCTTTGTAGTTGTTATTGCCTAGTTGACCTGCCTTATTTCACTGCCGTATTTATTATTTCTGTTGGGTTACTATACTATCAATTATTTTTATTATTATTATATTTCGTCTCAGTAGGGCCGTGACCTTCCTCGTCACTACCCAACTGAGGTTAGGCTTGGCACTTACTAAGTACCCTGTGGTGTACCCATGCCCTTCCTGCGCATGTTTTTTTTTCATGCACAGATTTTTTAGGTACCTCTACTCAGGCGTACAATCCTTGAGGCGAGGAGATACACAGAGACTTCGAGGTATATCTGTCGCGTCCGCATACCAGGATTCCCTATTCTATTCCAGCTTTAGTATTTAGTTTACCCATTTTTCCCCGTTGTTTAGATATTCTGGAGTTGGAGTGGTGTACTATGTTCTCGTTAGCCTGTGGTTCCCGTGAGTTTCCGGGCTTTGGGATTGAGTTGTAGACTTCCACATTTCTTTTGAGTCGTTTAGGCCTAGCGGCCTCATTTGTAGTTATTATTTAAATATGTTTAGCTTTAAATTATTTATTCCGCAAGTTAAGTTGCTAAACTTCCGCATTGTTAGGCTTACCTAGTCGTAGGAACTAGGTGCCATCAGGACATGTTCATGGAGGGTGAACTGGGTTCGTGACAAGTTGGTATTAGAGCCCTAGGTTCATAGGAGTCATGGAACATAGGCCGGTTGTTTAGAATCTTGCTGATCGATACAGAGACGTATGTACCTATCTACGAGAGGCTATGTAACCGTTAGGAAAATTTCACTTCATTTGATTTCCTATCGTGCGAAATTTTTGACATCACAATCCTAAAACTTCTGCCTTCTATTCTCTCACAGATGGTGAGGAGACGGGCTACTTGAGATGATCAGGCAACTGCGCCCCGTACTGCATCCGTTAGAGGCTGGGGCCGGGGGAGAGGTCGAGGACGCACACATGGTGCAGCCAGAGCACCTGCACAAGCTGCCGCCAAATACGACAATTATTCCAAGCTCAAATTCTGAACCATGAATCAGAGATTCTAGGTTCTTTTCCCCAGAAGAGTTGACAGAGCTGTCACACCTCCTTTTTATGGTGTCCCAAGTCACCGGTTTAAATCCCGAATCGAGGAAAGGGTTGACTCTGTATTACAGTCCACGACCAGAAATCCGGGTAAGGAATTCTGTTAACTCGGGAAAAGGTTTTCTAGCACGGTCGCTCAACTATTATATTCGGCTTAGTTATTTGATTTTAGACTATTTTGAACCTTTGTGCATTTAACTTTTAAACCGCCTTTATTTAATTAATTAAAAGAAGATTGCAATGTTATTTAAAATATGTTTCGAACCACATCACATAAATATACCCGTAGTCCATAACACATTTTATCTAACATTAAGATTTGAATTTGGGTCACATAAATGTAAACCCGAGTTTAGGAAAGTAAATTATTAAAATACGCGCCTAAAGCAGCTACGCATTTGCAACTTTGCGAGGGCCATGAAAATTCGCTAAATGGCACACCTCGATTTCTAAGGATAAACAAGATTAATTAAAGTGAGGGCCGTGAAATTGTGGTTTTTTCGGCAACGCACACCTCGATATCTAAAGGATTAAAGTTAATTAAGTAAGGGTCATGGGTTGTGAATTTGGTTGTAGAAGAAGTAAGCCAGCAAACAATCCCAAACCCAATTTAATCTTAATGGCCTCCAAAATCCTTCGATTCCAATTTACTGTCGTAACCAATTAAACATCCAAATGTACGGCATATTAACATAACAAAGTCAGGACCCACTTTTCATACTAAACTTTACAGTACATTGAATAAAATATGTATGGAATGGAATGAGCTAGATATAAAAATGATTATCCAAAACTTCCTAAGCTAAATTAGTTAATTCAGCAACTTGCACCAAATATTTATTTTAACACGCTAACACAAAATGAATAACACGATATTATGAGCAAACAGATTAAAATCCATGGCAGTGATAACTTCGTCCACCCAAGGTTCAATACCCATAAAAGAGCATCCAATATTATTCATTCAATGAAGAGGGAAACACAAACAACACCAATGGAAATCTCAAAGCTTTCTTACGTGAACAGTAAACAAGACTAAAAGCAAACCTGAACAAATAACTCAAACATCTGTATAACACTGAACAACAAAGTTGATGGAAGTAAACTATTAAGCAAACAGAGTATGAAAAATGAGGAACCAAACCTCAAAATGGATCCATACATTAGTTGTGAGGCAACGTTAAGCTCAAACACGATGAACCATGGACGGAGCCCTCGAACGGCAACTTCGTCACACAATTGAGACAAACCTCACATGTACTAGAAGTGAGCTCTCAGAAAATAGGTATATATGGTCAAGCATGTCATCCCCGTCGTAGAAATAATAGAAAAATGGGAGACGAGGGAGAACGAAGAATAATAGCCGGCGATGAAGATGAAGGCGGCGATGGCTGATGCTGGTGTTTGGAAGTTTTCTTCTTAGGGTTCTCTAGTGTTCATGGAGACGAAGAACAGGTTAGGGGAGGGGAAGAGGTCCTGTGCGTTGCGGCTAAATAAGATGATTAAAATCCGGGAAGGGGTCATGTATATGGTGTGCTCTAATGGAGGTCCTAATTCTCGGAAGAAGAAGAAGAAGGAGCTTCCGTTGAGATTCTCTTGGTCGAAAATGGCTGATGAAGAAGAAGTATCGGGAGGGTTTTTCTCACTGCCTATGTATATTCAGTGTATACCTAGTCTCTCCTAGGTTACGTTTTTTTTTCTGTCCTCCCTCCAGAAGCCTCCTCCCTTTCCAGAAAGATGTACTTTAAAACAATCAGTTTACAAGCCCCCCACATGGGCAAAACGTGGAAAACAAGTGATGGTGGAGCACTTTGCTAAGCACTACCTCTTGTTTTTTAGACAACTTGCTGCCCATGTGCTTGAATTCTGCCTATGTGCACAGATGTGCATTCTAGCTGCGTGCACTCCAGGCTGGCATTGCACCCAGCCTTGCGTTTTACTCCGCGAACGAGACTAAAAATACTACCTTATTTATTAATTAATTTTACTTAAATGAAATAACTATTAAAATAATATTGACCGTTAAAACAAAACTATTTTTGGTATTTTTCAAGATTAAAAATGACTACAAAATATTAATGAAACTATTTATTTATATTTATTTTTTTTGTAATTTTTTTTTGTAATAAAATAAATTAAAAGAGTAAAAATTAGTTGAAATGGCTATATTAATCCTAAATTAAATATTTACGTGCTAAAATATAAATTCTTGGGGAGGGTCAAAAATCACATGGCTACAATCATGAGTAGCATAATTTAGCATAAATGTACCCCAAAGGAACATAAGTTGGTTTCAAAATTTGCATGTTTAAGATAGTATTCAATTAGGAGTTTTCAGGACCCTCCTGAATAATGGGGCGTAGTTTTAAGGCCTGCTTAGATAACAAGATATAGTGAGAGTTGTACCTTCAGTAGATATAGCTTAGGTTAAAACTGTCTTTTCAACTAGAAGTTGTTAGGACCCTCTTGGATAATAGGGATTAGTTTAAGACCTTTTAGATAACAAATGTAGTGAGAGTAATACCTTTAGAAGATATAACTTAGGTTTGTAATTGTTGTTCACTTAGGAATTGTCAGGACCTCCCTGGATAATAGGACTTAGCTTGCAAATTCTTAATAATAGTTGGTAGAATGATTCGGTTCAACACTCACCCATGTGCCTAACTACCAAGCAGAGGCAGAAAATGTTTTTTGTTTTGTCTATTATATTGAAGTCAGGAGCCCGCCTGAAGAACAGAGGAATACATTTCAAGTTTTAGCAGTCAGGAGCCCGCCTAAAGAACAGAGTAATACATTTCAAGTCAGCAGTCAGGAGCCTGCCTGGAGAACAGAGGAATATATTTCAAGTTTTAGCAGTCAGGAGCCCGCCTGGAGAACAGTGGTATTACAATTCAAGTTTTAGTTTTCAAATTCTTATTAATATCTGGTAATATGATGCCCAGTCACAAAATTGAGGCAAGATATTTTCTTTGTTGTATCTGTTTTGTTGAAGTCAGGAGCCCGCCTGGAGAACAGAGGTATACATTTCAAGTTTTAGCAGTCAGGAGCCCGCCTGGAGAACAGAGGAATACATTCCAAGTTTTAGCAGTCAGGAGCCTGCCTGAAGAACAGAGGTATACATTTAAAGTTTTAGCAGTCAGGAGCCTACCTAAAGAATAGAGGTATACATTTCAAGTTTTAGCAGTCAGGAGCCCGCCTGAAGAACAGAGGTATACATTTCAAGTTTTAGCAGTCAAAAGCCCGCCTGGAGAACAGAGGTATATATTTCAAGTTTTAGCAGTCAGGAGCCCTCCTAAAAAATAGAGGTATTACAATTCAAGTTTTAGTTTTCAAATTCTTAATAATTTCTGGTAGTATGATGCCTAGCCACCAAATGGGGGCAAGAGATTTTCTTTGTTGTATCTGTTTTGTTGAAGTCAGGAGCTTGCCTGGAGAACAGAGGTATACATTTCAAGTTTTAGCAGTCAGGAGCCCGCCAAGAGAACAGAGGTATACATTTCAAGTTTTAGCAATCAGGAGCCCGCCTGGAGAACAGAGGACTACATTTCAAGTTTCCGAAGTCAGGAGCCCGCCTGGAGAACAGAGGACTACATATCAAGTTTCCGAAGTCAGGAGCCCGCCTGGAGAACAAGGGAGTACAATTCAAATTTTATCTTTCAAGTTTTTACTGACATTTGGCAACATGATATAGTTTACAACCACATGCTCACCCAGCCACCAAACCGGGGCAGAAAATATTTTTTGTTTTGTCTATTTTGTTGAAGTCAGGAGCCCTCCTGAAGAACAGAGGAATACTGTTCAATACAGCATCCAGGAGCCCGCCTGGAGAGCAAAGAACACATTTAAGTTCAGTGGACAAGCATCACCCGAAGAAAGGAAAACATCTCAAAGTATAATTGGCAGTCATGCAGCCACCTGGAGAAAGGGCAAAACATCTCAGATCACAATTCAAGGCAGCAACAAAAGGATATCGCTAGAAGAGTACAAGTCAACAAGACAACAAGAACCACGAGAGCAAGTTTGAAGATATAGATATAATTTTTGTAAAGCATAGATCTTAGTCTAGTCTAGCTTCTTTTTGCTTTTTGACATGGTTTAATAAGGGGGTCAGCAAGCAGGCAGCAGCATCAGCAGTGAAATAACAGCTCCTGGTAGTCCGAGCTACCAAAACATCCAGAACTACACTGACCTGATTCCTTTGCAGCCAAGGATATGTAGGCAACCTCTGAAGCAGGGTTCGGTCAGATATTTTTCAAAAATTGCTTCTCATCGAGTGCCAAGCGAGCAAAAATCCCTCATAGTCGCTCACTTGTCTTTGCGCGAAAACTCTTCGTGTTTTCGAGGAAAGAGGGGAAGCTGTGAGCACGTGATTTTTGCCTCGCGTGAATTACTCCTACGGGATTCATAAAATTAGGATTTTTCCTTTAATTTGTTTTTAATTAATTGCATAATTTTGTGTTTGTTTGTATTTTTGTGTGCATGTTTAATAAAAAATACAAAAATAGTGCATTTGCATTTAGGACCCAATTTTATATTTTTAGGTTTATTAGTTAATTAACATTATAAAAAATGAAAGAAAATAACAAAAATATTTTTTTTTGCATTTTTACTTTTAATTTTCAAATTTGTCATAGTTTTCTTTTAAATTAGGATTTAGTTAATTTTTGAAAAAATAATTAAATCAGGTCTTTTTAGTTTAACTTTGTATTTAACAAAAATCTAAAAAATAAGAAAATTAAAAGAAATAAGAGTTTTAATTAAAAAAAACCCAATTTCTGGGCCATCCTCAACCAAATTAAATCCAAGCTGCCCCCATCCTGCCTACCCGGCCCAAACCCACACACACACCCGGTCCAACCCCTTAATTACCCAAACGACCCCGTTTCAGTGAGTTCTCAATCATGACAGTTGATCTACTTTTATCCAACGGTCCGGAACTAGACCATCCATAACTATATACATGCCTGAAGGCCCCCTACCCCATCTCTTATATCTAACAACCCCTTTCAACCCCCAAAATAACTCCACCGCCTGTCGCCCGCCGCCC
>MU778095.1:3830-94521 GCA_026770625.1 Nicotiana glauca
CCCCAAACAAATTGGTGACTCCTACTGATTTGTTAACCAAAGTCCAAATCAAAGGTTTAGTTGGACAAGGATAATCTCTTAGGCACCCCAAAATCTGATGACAGGAGACAATTCTGAACGTATGACGATGCTAGGGGAGGACAAACAATAATTCTTAGGGATGCTATTAAAAAATTAATCAATATTTATTTAGTTTTGAAATTTTAAAATAAAAATTATTAATTATTCAGGAAATTAAGTTCCGAAAAAGGGAACTGCAAAGTTGAAATTCAAGACTATTAACTTATTTCTAAATATCAACACTTTAGAGTTGCTACTTGTGTCATATCTACACGATTCTAAGGACATGTGGTCTTAGTTGGTCTAAGATTAGCCCAATATCTTAGTTGTCTGGGCCGTGGCCCACCGGCTTCACGCATTTGGGGTGTACCTCAAAGCCATCCGTTACCTGAGGGGTGTACATAGGTCGGCTTGGTTCGGATTTTTCAATTGCCAAACCAAATCAATAGTGACGGACTTTTAAATCTATAAACCAAACCAAACCAATGAAGTCAAATTTTTAAATCTCAGGTTTTTCGGTTTTCTTTTCCAGATAAGTCTTCATAGCACAAATATATAACTTGTGCTCCACATATTTCTCTAGTCCTACAAGGATACAACTATATAATGTATTTTTCAAGAAAATAATACAATAATATGAGATGAGTCATAGAATTGTACTAAAATATTAAATAACAAAAATACTAAAATCCATAAAGAAAATATTACTAAGTAATAAGCCATAATAAATATTAACATAATCTAAAAGTACTATATAAGTCATGCTAAAATAAGTACAACTATAAGTATATTAGTTACACAACTAAGCACTAAATTAAAGAAAAAGATAAACTAAGTTATGGATTTTCAATATAAACAATGTAAAACTAAAAAAATAAGATATCCAACACTATTGTCATTTCTAGTGTTGAATTGAATTTTCTTTATTAGCATAAATATTGATCTAAAGTTTATTTGAATTACTACCGTTATGAACTATAAAATTTATTAAACCATTCAAGAATGTTAATTTCAAACTTGAAATAATATGTTTAAAGATAAAACTGTGAAAAAGTTTAAGATATATTTATGAATTGTATTAAAATAAATATTTATATGTATAAAATATTTGTAAAAATTGAATAAATGTAATATAGGGTTGGTTTGGTTTCGGTTTGACTTTTTTTATTTAAAACCAAGCCAAACCAATTATGGCCGGGTTATTTTTTCCAACACCAAAGCAAATCAAACCAACCCATTATCGAGTTTTTTTTTCCGCTTTGACTCGGATTAACGGCTTGGTGCGGTTTATCGGTTTTATTTGTACACCCCTACATTACCTTATTCATCACAGTCACAACAAATAACGAATAATTAATTTAAATAGCCGACTGCCCGACCAACCAACTCTTTAGATTAAGAATAGCCATAAAATATATAACATATGTGTAATTTATGTATAATAATTAGTATGTGTATAATCATATAATTCTGCTATTTGTGCAAGAATACCACAAATAAAGCTCCACCTCAATAGCCTTGTGGTACTAAAGTAAGTTTATGCGTAAGTATTCTATTTTATACAAGTTGCTAAGATAATGTATGTGAAAACAAGATGTTATGTAATTATTGAGTTAGTGTAAATACCGAAACAATGGTTTGTTGAACAACTTTAGTATTTCCAAAAATGGAAGAAATCTTCCTTAAAAAAGTTCACCATTTTTTCGAATATTAATTTTGTTCCATGAAGGAATTTCTTCTATTATGCTTTCTTTTGCATGAACTACCCTTTTGGCTGATGGAGAAAAGAAAAACAAATGGAAAGATGGGAAGATCAATTTCTAAAATGCTGAGTGACTACGTAGTTTATAGAACCAAAAGACCACTTTTTGTCTTTTGTTCTATTCTACGGAAATTCTTCTTTCTTTTTGAGGTATTTTATCCTACAATCAAAATGAATTATTGTGATAGCAAGTGTATGGGCAGAAACTTCACGTTATATATTTGACTCGGTCCAAGATACAAAAGCCTTTTTTTTTTTTTTTGCGGTAATTCACAAATATTATTAATCATCAAAGCAACAAATTACATCGTATAAAGGCCAATTTAGCCTGTACATGTATCACTGCTATACTCCTATCCTCAATGACCTATATAACATGACAATACTATTTCTTTCCTCCGCTATATGAACTTGTGTTGTAAAATATCTTTGAGTTTACCAACAGCTCGGATGTTACAAATGTATATTATTTCTCTAACGATGCTTTGTCTATCTCTATGAGTCTTCTCAAAAACTATATGATTTCTCTCAACCCATATACTGTATAATGTTTCGGCTAAAATCATCCTCAAAAGCTGCCCTTCAACAGATTTCTTCTTTGCTTTTTCCACAAACTAGCATACTAATTGACTTCATGTCCTTGTTTGCACTTGTATTTTCATCCATCTGAATATATCATTCCATAGTTCCATGATGACAATACATTCATAAAACAGACGGGGGTGGTTCTCTGAATGACACTTACAGAAAATACATGCAGTATCCATATTCATGCTCAATTTGCTCAGTCTGTCAGCAGACTGCATTCTTTCCTTTATGATCAACCACATAGAAAATACTGTTTTGGGTCTAGCTAAATTCCTGAACATAATTGCTTTCCATTCAACCTTTGCTAGTGATCCCAGTTGCTGCAAGTATATCTGTTTGATGACATTGCCTATGCCTTCTTGTCTTTGTAGTTGTGGACTTGGTCCTTCAATAGTCAAGATCTTTTGAACCATCCATGTCACGACCCGAATTTCTCACCCTCGAGAGTCGTGATGGCGCCTACTAGTGGAAGCTAGGCAAGCCAAATTTAGTTACTTTTCCTTACAACATAGCCCCCTTTTTAACAATTTATGGCAACAATATGAAAACAACAAAATTTAAACAGTAGCGGAAGTCTTAATTGTAGAAACTGAATCAAAATGCGAAATAGTCAATATAAGCCTCTACCCAAGACTGGTGTCACAATACTCACGAACTGATAAGAAATACTAAATACAAATGTCTGAAAGAACACATAAGCTATTTGTCTTGAATACAAGGAGGCAACAGACTAAAAAGAGAGAGTAAGGGAGACGTCGGGCCTGCGGACGCCTGTAAGGCTACCTCGGGTCTCACTGGACTGAAAGGCCTGCTCCCGTACTAATACTGCTGTTGTTGTTGCTCGAAACCTGGACCTCTGCAAATAACACAAAGTATAGTATCAGCACAACCGACCCCATATGATAGTAAGTGTCTAGCCTAAAACCGGCGAAGTAGTGACGAGGCTAGACTGGACTACCATATAAACCTGTTCAATTATATACATATACACAGGAATCGAAAATTCAAGACAAGTAAACATTATGAGAGGGGAAGCATGCTGTGGGGAGATAACAATATTAATAGTAGATCTAGGATAACAATCTAAGGGCAGCTTGGAATTTACCGCGTACAAGAAATAAATACCCAAACAAACACACTTGAATCAATAATTGTTGCGGCGCGCAACCCAATCCCAATATATAATAACATGTTGCGGCGTGCAACCCGGCCCATAAATATCATTGTAGCGGCGTGCAACCCGATCCACAAATATCATTATTGCAGCGTGCAACCCAATCCACAAATATCATTTAATGCACGACATTATCCTTCGTGCTTTAATACTTTTCCTCACCCAATCAATAATTACAAACAAGGGCAAGGGAAATAATAAGACAAGAATACTGACAAGGGTACACAAACAAACAAATAAAAATTCGGCGAAGGTACTACATCAATAACTACAACGTCCCGGCAAGGGAATAAATCATTAACTATTCTCTTTCTTTCACTTTCATCTCATATTTCACAATATCACTTGAGCCCAAGCTCCAAAAAGTTACTCATCTCACACACCTTTACAATTTGTATTTCGAGCCGAGCCAATGCTCCACGAAGTTCCAAGATCACAATTTCTATCATAAGGCCTTTACAACATATAGAAATCATTAATTAAGCATGGAAGGCATAACAACAACCAACTATCCGCATATAAGGACTCACGGTCATGTTAGAAACCAATGTATAGATACTCTTCACCATGCTTATACATCGTACTCGATCAATTAGCAAGTAGAAAACAAGACTCAACTCCTATTCCCTCAAGCTAGGGTTAAACCAAACACTTACCTTGACTTCCACAGCCAAATCAATCCACAACAACCGCTTTCCCTCTCGAATTCGGCTCCAACTCAATCAAATCTATACAATAATAACTTCATAATATAATATATGTTAAACAAATCAAACTCAATGTCTAATTATAGGTTTTCAAGCTTTCTTCCCAAAAATTCCAAAATCGCCCCCAGGCCCGCTTGGTCAAAATACGAGGTTCAGACCAAAATCAAATCCCCCATTCATCCACGAGCCCGAATATATAATTTGTTCTCACATTCAACCCCAAAACGAGTTCTAAATCAAGAAAAATTAAAAAGCCCTAACTCTACCCATTTCCCCCAATATACACCCTAAATTACATGTTTTAGGTCTAGGAATTCAAGAGATTTTGATGGAAAATTAAGGAAATGAGTTAAGATTTACTAACCCAAGAAGTCTTGGTGAAAAGGAGCTTCAATAGATGCCTAAGTGCTTCGAGAAGAAAGGAGTTTGTGTATTTTTTTGTGAAAATCCCATAGCTACTGTTCTGGAAATTATAATATAACTGGGCAGAAAATACTCTATTCGATCACGAAGGAGCTCATGCGATCGCATAGGGATAGGAATGTTGGCCACTGCGATCGCGGAAGGTCTATTGCGAACGCATAGAAGAAAGCACGCTCCATTTTGAATTTTTGGCTTTTATACATTGCGATCGCGGAAAGGTAATGCGATCGCATTAAACGAAGTGTGGCTACTCAATGCGATCGTAGGAGAATATATGCGATCGCATTGAACAAACAGGGCACCTGGAATTTAACCCTATGCGATCGTGGAAAGGCCTATGCGATCGTATAGCACTAGATATCAGAACATCAGAACTGTAACTTCTGCAACTTTTCTAAGGCCGAAATCACTCCGAAACACCTCTGAAACACTCCCAAGCCCTCGGGACTCCTAACCAAACATATACACTAACTCACAACATCCTACGAACTTAACCGTGCGATCAAATAGCCAAAATAACATCAAGAACAAGGAATCAAACCTCCAAATCACTAGTTTTTCTTCAAACTTCATTAACTTTCAAATTTAGAGTTTTAGGTCCGAAACACGTCAAACGATGTCCGATTTCAAACAAAATCCACAAAAATATCTTAACTCACATATAAAACCTGTACTGGGTACCGAAACCAAAATACGAGCCCGATACCAACACGTTCTAATCAATTTTTGTTTCAATTTTTCTTAATAATTTCAGAAAAACAATTTTACTCAAAAATTCATTTCTCGTGCTTGGGACCTCGGAATTCGATTCCGGGAATACACCCGAGTCCCATATTTTTATACGGATCCTCCCAGACCGTCAAATCACATGTCCGGGTCTATTTATCCAAAATGTTGACCAAAGTCAAACTTATTCATTTTAATACCAAATTTTAGCATTTTTCACAGAATTTCACATTTAGGCTTTCCGGCTACACGCCCGGACTGCATAAGCAAATCGAGACGACTAAAAATGAGATTTTCAAGGCCTTGGAAGCACGGAATAAATAGGAAAACAGGTGATGACCCTTTGGATCGTCACATTCTCCACCTCTAAAACAACCGTTCGACCTCGAACGGACTAAAGAAAGAAGTACCTGAGTCGGGAAAAAGGTAAGGATAGCGGCTCCGCATATCAGACTCGGACTCCCAGGTCGATGCCTCAGGAGGCTGACCTCTCCACTGAACGCGAATAGAAGGAAAACTCTTGGATCTCAACTGAAAAACCTGCCGGTCTAGAATAGCTACTGGCTCCTCCTCATAAGACAAGTCCTTGTCCAACTAGACAGTGCTGAAATCTAACACGTGGGCTGGATCTCCGTGATACCTCCGAAGCATGGATACATGAAAAACTGGATGCACGACTGATAAGCTAGGCGACAATGCAAGTCTATAAGCCACCTCTCCCACCCGATCAAGAATCTCAAACGGACCAAAGAAAATAGGGCTAAGCTTGCCCTTCTTCCCAAATCTCATCACGCCCTTCATAGGCGACACTCGGAGCAATACCCGCTCACCAACCATGAAAGCTACATCTCGAACCTTACGATCTGCATAGCACTTTTGCCTGGACTGAGTCAAACGAAGCCTATCGTGAATGAACTTGACCTTGTCCAAGGCCTCCTGAACCAAATCCATACCTATTAATCGAGCCTCTCCCGGCTCAAACCATCCAACCGGAGACCGACACCGCCTACCATATAAGGCCTCGTAAGGAGCCATCTGGATGCTCGACTAGTAGCTGTTGTTGTAGGCAAACTCCGCTAAAGGCAAGAACTGATCCCACGAACATCCAAAGTCAACAACACAAGCTCGGAGCATATCCTCCAAAATCTGAATAGTCCGTTCGGACTGACCGTCCGTCTGGGGATGAAATGCTGTGCTCAACTCAACCCGTGTGCCCAACTCTCGCTGAACTGCTCTCCAAAAGCGCGAGGTAAACTGCATACCCCGGTCCGAAATGATAAATGTAGGCATACCATGAAGACGAACAATCTCCTGAATATAAATCTCAGGTAATCTCTTAGAAGAGTAGGAGACTGCCACAGGAATGAAATATGCTGACTTGGTCAGCCTATCAACAATAACCCATATCGCATCAAACTTCTTCCGAGTCAACAGAAGCCCAGTAACAAAATCCATAGTAATCCGCTCCCACTTCCACTCGGGAAGCTCAATCCTCTGAAATAAACCACCAGGCCTCTGATGCTCGTACTTAACCTGCTGACAATTCAAACAACGAGCGACATATGCTACGATATCCTTCTTTATTCTACGCCACCAATAATGTTGCCGCAAATCCTGATACATCTTTGCGGCGCCTGGATAAATAGAATACCGGGAACTATGGGCCTCCTCCAATATCAACTCTCGAAGTCCATCCACATTAGTCATACATACTCGGCCCTGCAATCTCAAAACTCCATCATTATCTAAGGTAACCTTCTGGGCACCTCCACGCTGCACCGTGTCTCTGAGGACACACAAATAGGGATCATCAAACTGCCTATCACAAATACGCTCCAATAATGACGAATGAGCGACCGTACAAGCCAACACACGACTGGGCTCAGAAACATCCAGTCTCACGAACTGATTGTCTAAGGCTTGAACATCCAAAGCAAGCGGCCTTTGATTGACTGGAATATAAGCAAGACTTCCCATACTGGCTGACTTCCTACTCAAAGCATCGACCACCACATTGGCCTTCCCCAGATGATATAAAATGGTGACATCATAGTCTTTCAACAACTCCAACCACCTCCTCTGCCTCAAATTCAACTCCTTTTGCTTGAACAAGTACTGAAGGCTCTTATGGTCAGTGAACACCTCACATGCCACGCCATACAAATAGTGCCTCCAAATCTTCAAGGCGTGAACAATAGCTGCCAACTCTAAATCATGCACCGGATAGTTCTTCTCATGAGTCTTTAACTGACTCGAAGCATATGCAATAACCTTGCCACCCTGCATCAACATTATACCAAGCCCAATACGGGAAGCATCATAATAGACTGTATAAGGCCCTGATCCTGTAGACAAAACCAACACCGGTGTCGTAGTTAGAGCTGTCTTGAGCTTCTGAAAGTTCGCCTTGTACTCGTCCGACCATCTGAATTGGGCACCCTTCTGGGTCAACCTGGTCATCTGGGCTGCAATAGACGAAAACCCCTCCACAAACCGATGGTAGTATCTTGTCAACCCCAAGAAACTCCGAATCTCTATAGCTGATGCTAGTCTAGGCCAGCTCTTGACTGCCTCAATCTTCTTCGAGTCCACCTGAATACCCTCTACTGATACAACGTGACCCAGAAATGCTACTGAACTCAGCCAAAAGCACTTGGAGAACTTGGCATATAACTGACTATCCCTCAGAGTCTGAAGAACCACTATAAGGTGTTGCTCGTGCTCCTCCTGGCTGCAGGAGTACACCAAAATATCATCAATAAAGGCTATCACGAACATGTCCAAATATGGCCTGAACACTCGGTTCATCAACTCCATGAATACTGTTGGGGCATTGGTCAACCCAAACGACATGACCAAGAACTCATAATGCCCATACCGAGTACGAAAACATGTCTTAGGGACATCGGATGCCCTAATCCTCAACTGATGGTAGCCAGATCTCAAGTCAATCTTGGAAAATACCCTTGCACCCTGGAGCTGGTCGAACAAATCATCAATCCTCGGCAGTGGATACCTATTCTTAATCGTTACCTTGTTTAATTGTCGGTAATCTATGCACATCCTCATCGATCAGTCCTTCTTCTTAACAAATAACACGCGCCCCAAGGCGAAACACTAGGTCTAATGAAACCCTTCTCTAACAAACCCTGCAACTGGTCCTTTAACTCCTTTAGCTCCGGTGGGGCCATACGATATGGCGGGATAAAAATAGGCTGGGTGCCCGGAGCCAAATCAATACAGAAATCAATGTCCCTATCGGGTGGCATGCCCAGTGATCGCAGAAAACTCAACCTTACACTATGGTAGAAAGAGTGGGTGCTAAGACATTTACCCGAATAGTGGTATCGGGGTCAATTTCCATAGGGAGCTTGGAATGGAGTTGTGTATTTGCTTAGACTAGGAATGTGTGTCTGCTTCTAATTGTACTTTAAACATTTTTGGGTTTTTTGTTGTTTAAATAACTACTATTTTCAACTACAAGCTAAGGTTAAATTATGCTAAAGAGATATGTTCTAAGTTGTGATTAATATAGAGAAAGGCACTAGGGTCGTGGCATTACCTATGTGGTTAACTAATGGGTAAAAACTACTAACAATAGATTGACATATTTGGGATCAATGTTATAACCATTGCACAATTGTACCCACTCTCACACCTCTCGGTAGAGAGAGCGATTTTGCCCAATTGACTCTCTCAAGACCAATTGGGTAGGCCAATTAAACCAAGCAACTAGGGTTCAAGTAGGGTGATTACTCTCTCGAGGTTTAACCCGTTAATTGGGACTACCATTTCTCATGGGTCCATCCCAATTCCTTGTTGGGTCAATTTTGGGGTCATAGATTCTCTTTCTCCAGAAGGGTCAAGACCCACTAAGCTAAAAACAATGTTTGCAACCACCAATCCTTAATTAAACCATAAAATTAACCCAAATAACAAACACCCAATATCAATATATCATTAATAAGCAACACCCATCAATTACCCACACTAGGGTTGAGCCACAACCTTAGCTAATGGGTTTAGCTAAACATAACTAGAGAAGAAACTGAAGAAATAGAAGATAAAATAATCATATTAATTAATTCCTAATGTTAAACTACAAGAATCTACGATGAAATAAGCTCAAAATGCCCAAAATAGGCTAATACAAATGTCTCACGAGCGCATTAGCTATCAGGTGTACAAAACTTAACCTAAAAATGGTAAAATGTTCTATTTATACTAGGCTGGAAAAACCGAACAAAAATACCCATGCGGGGTCAGCGCGGACGCACAAAGTTGGCACGTGGCCGCACTGGGTTGCTTGACTTCTAAATCTTGCTCTCTTAAGATAATGATGCGAACCGCACAATGATGGAATGCGGCCGCGTGATGACTGGCGCGGACTGCGTGAACCTGTAGTGCGGCCGCATGAATGGCTTGAGATGGTCTCTGAACTTTTGTGGTGCGGTTCGGGTGAACCTGTAGTGTGGCCGCATTGGTTGGGCACAGACCACGTGAGCTTGACCGCGGCCGCGCCGCTTGCGAGTGGGAAAAACAACTTTCTGAATCCTTTTGGTGCGACCGCATGTCACGATTGTGCGGCTGCATGAAATGACTTGTAGTTTCTCAGTCTCTGAACTCCTATGGTGCGGCCGCATGACATGATGGTGCGGTCCGCACCAAGTTCTGAATGTCCTTACTTTAATGATCTTTGACACTTGAGTAGGTTTCACTCCGTTTCGAGCCGATTTTTGACTTTTGTCACCTTGTTGCTCAAACCTGAAATCAAGCACAACTTGTAAACATTCTGGGTCTATTTTATGGTAATTCATACATAAATCATAGGCAAGTATGGGCATAAAATGTGTTAAAATCACAGCTATCAACTCCCCCAAACTTAAACCTTTGCTTGTCCTCAAGCAAATAAAATAAGACCCACCCCTCAAAGGGAAATATTTGAGTAATTCCAACTTATCCTAAAGTAACCTCATCACGCATCAATTGGGACTATCAATTGCCCTCAATACGAATGCATCATTAACACATTTTAAGCTTTTAAGAACTATGGATCAAATGTGGCACAAGAGCATCGAGGGTTGACTCATTTCATCAAGGAGCTTTTTTCAAATACCTTGGTCATTGTGGGACCCAAACTCACACATCCTAAACTTTCCTTAAGCGAACCTCACCTTTTAGAGTAATGACACACAAACCGAGGTTGATGGATTTTTCGCTCATTTCTCTCACAAAGAAGGTCATAAGTCCGGATCTAGGTACCATATGTTTGCCCCTTGTGTAAGTATCCACTAATGTAGGTTCCGTTCAACTCAAGATCATATAGGGCTTTTTTGGAGTCATTGTAAAAGATTTTGGGTAAGGGTAGGATATGTTTTGTTCAAGTGGGTTCAAACTTCCCTCAAGCACTTCTTTTGATTCATTTTGGCACACTTTCTTGACTCATTTGAGTATTCACTTCTTTTTCGAGGGGTTAGAGAGACACATTGTCGCTCTTTCTTATGCAATTCAACATATTTCTCCTTTTTCTACTTTTTCAAAACCTTGTTCACTTTTGTTTTCTTTGAATCCCCTTTTTGACCTCATTCAATTTGGTCTTTTTCTTTGTCTTGTCTTTTCTTCCTTTTTCATTGCCTTCCTTTTCTTTTTCTTTTGTACCTTTTACCATATTGTTTCCTTTCTTGTCTCCCTCCCCCAAATTTAGACATTTGCCATATACTCAAGGGAAGATTTGGTGCCAAAAGAGGGTATCATTAAGAACGGGCATAGGCTTGTAGCTTTTTGTTCTTAAAAGAAGAAGGTTTAAGGCTCAAAGGGGTTAGCTAGGGATCATTTCATTGGTAGGTCATGGAATTGTTCAATCTTAGCATTTCGGATCAAGGAGAGCCTATACTCACTTCTCAAGCCAAATTTCACCTAAGATTTCGCCTCAACAAACACTCGTGGCAAGTTCTAGACCATCGGCTCGGAGCTTAGACTCACGATTCGAATTCTCACCACACACTCTCGAGGATTGCCAAAGACATCGAGTCGAGGGCCCACAACAACCTTAGTTACGATTCAAGCACACAATGGCCCCACACGACCATATGATGATTGTTTGGCCAACAAAACAGTCTCAAGTCCACCATTTTTCACCATCCTAAACACAACATTATGTCTTTGACCATGGGATCAAAGGCAAATATGTTAGGCCCAAGTGAAGCTTGCTTGAGGTTCCCTTAACTATGAAATATTGAAAATCAAAAGAAGAAAAATCAAAAATGGACTCAAACCCTTAAGAAGGTTGTCACGCCATCTATCATTGGGAAGAGCCACCCGGTTCGCACAACACTCTACCCTTGGAAAGAACCGTGGCATTAAGAAAACCAAGGGCTTATTGAAAACACCAAAACCAAAACAAAAGGCTACGAGCCTCACTACTAAGCTAAAAATGAAAATTTTTAATGAAAATAGAAAAACCAAATGAATATGTACAATGGGGAGTAGAATATACAACGGGGATGAATATATACATAAGAGTCTAGAAGTAGCTAAAGTAAAAAGTTATATACAGGCAAACTATCAAATCCAAAACATAAACTAGAAATCAAATGAATATATACAGTCATCCAAATGTATCAGAATCAAAATAGTAGGGCGCACCCCCACGAATAAAAGCTGGCATTGTCCTCAATGCCAACTACCAAAATAAGCAAAAAAAAAATAAAGGATATAGAATGGCTGCTCAAGACTGGTCCACATGCCTGAGATCTCCTGTCGACCCCTGAACCTCTGTAGTAGCCGTGACCTCAGACTGGTCTCCGACCTGCTGCTCTGGAGCTGGTGCAGGATCCTGCTGTTGGACCAGTGGAACACCCGGTACATCACCGGCGGGAGTGACCTCAACCTCAGCCAACTCAATCACGACTCCCTCAGAACTAGGCAACTTCCTCTTCTTCTTCAGTGGCTTGGGTGTCTACTCCTGCTGAGGCTCGGGTACTGGGACTGCTGCTGGAGGGGCTGGGTCCCCGAATAACAATTCAAACGGCATTTGATCCACATTAGCTTGTCCACATCTGCGCGTAGTACCTTCACCGACTCTTTTGATGCCCTGGACTTCCTCATTTTCTTGTGCTCCCCGGGCCAACTTCTCCAAAGCTATGTTGTGTGTCCCAACTGCCTTAGTCAAGGCAGTCTGAGTCTCAATTATCTTTTTTTGGTTGGCCAAGAGCGTATTTAGTGTTTCCTCAATAGACAGAGAAACCTGGACAGTGGCCGGGGTAGACTGGGCCTCAACTGAAGTGGCTAATGAGGACAACTTGGATGTCGCTACGGACATCCAGTCGTTCAAACTGGCCAATGTCATGGCTAGTTGCTGGGCTGTTAATGGGTTGATCCAGGAAATGGGAACTGTAGGGCCAGCTGAGGAATTAGGTCCCGCAGAGGAAGAAGGCCTATCAACTGGGACAGACACAGCTGGAATGGAGGGAAACTCTATAGTAGGCTCGACAGAAGTCTCTACCTCAACTGGCTCCTCAGACTGGCCAGTCGGGGAAGAGGTGGATGACTTGCTTTTCTTGTCCCCCTTTGGGTTGTCTGGACCATGAATATTGAACCAGGAGAAAGAGGCTATTGGGCGCACTGTCACATCATAATGCATTTTCTTCACCTTCAAATCCAGAAAATACAGTGTCAGAGTGTTTGGGAAAGGGTAGTTCCACGCACTGTCAATCCCTATAGCAGTGATCGCCCTATACATAACATTCCCCACATTGATAGGGAATCCAGCCATAATGGAAGCAATGAGCAGATCCTGGGGAAGAGGGACGGTCTGGTCATGTGAAGTGGGATCCAGCCTGTTGCAAACAAAGATGAGCTACCCTCTCACCTCGAAGTTCAGGTTCTTCCTTAAGATTTTTACCCCTGCCTGCAGCCAATCCAGAACAACACCCGGATGTTCCAAGAACTCTACTAACCATGGGCGAACCTCCTCCTTCATTGCCAACTTCTCCAAGTATTTGGTCTCGTCTTCATCTTTGAAACCCAGATAGTCATTAAGTGCTTTGCCCAAAACTACAATATTCTTGTTCCTCACTTTGGTCGCAGTGGAGTTCTTTTTGGTGTAGGCTACATTAGTGTAGAACTCTTTGATCATGTGTTCATTTGCATTTATCAACCCGTCACTGAAGTGGTCCCACCCGCTTCTAGTTTGAAATTGTTCATGGACTTTGGGTAGGAGTGGTAATAAGTCCTTGGTTATGATGCACCTCTGAGGGATTAGATGTCTTTTGGACCACATTTCCCGGAATTTGTGGAAGGCCACTTGACTAACAAAGCGGTCTTCCCACACTTTAAATTTCCTCGTTCGTTCCACACCACCAACCTCGGGTACCCCACTAACCGAGACCTCCTCCTCACTATCAGCACTATCTCCAGATTCTGAAGTTGTGGGGGAAGTGGAGTACTTACCGCTGCTCGCTGCTGAGCCATCAGACGAATCAGACTGTATAGCTTGTGGATCTTGGGCTGGGACTGAGGGGACTTGGCCCGAATCAGGTGATAGTTCCTGAGAGGGAAGGTACTCACTCCCCGACTACTCCTGATATGTCACGACTTGTTTTTTTGTCTTTAATTATGGTTGGGGAGTGAGTTTCTTTAGCTTAGCCTTTCCTCCCCGGGAGGGTTCACCTCGACCAAGTTGTTTGGCATCACGTCCCCTTTGTTTCACCATTTTCTGCACACAAACGATTCTAACATTCTTAGTATAGGCAAGTGTAGTGTATTATCATATGCATAATAAGGCAGAGCATCAAGAAGCAATGTTGTAGGCAATATAATAGACAAGAGCCACGCGCGCCGCGCCAACAGGGCATGCGGCCGCACAGGGTAAACTTTAGAAAACCATCTTTCTGAACATCTCCCATGCGGGCCACACAAACATGGGGTGCGGTCGTGCGGGACCAGCGCGGTTCGCACAAACAGGTCACGCGGCCGCACTGGGCAATTACTCAAATTGGAGCCTCTCTGAACATCACTAACACGGGCCGCGCAAACATGGAATGCGGCTGCGCGGGGCATGGCGCGGACCGCACACACATGGCATGCGGCCGCGCTGGGCTTTTAATATCGGGACAACTAGGGTTCAATAAAAATTGCTCAAATCTTTCACGTTTTAGCATCCTACTATGTCCCTACTCGTTTATAACATGCCCATCATTTCGAAGAACAACAAGAACAACATAAAACTATCCTAATCATGAACGATGAAGAACAAAAATAAAAATGAAGAAGTTATTACTAAGGGAACATGTATAAAGTTTAAATTAATACTAATTAAAGACTAATGTGAGAGATATGTTACCAGGAAAGTGAAGAAATGCTCTTGATGTTAATGCAAATGAGAGTCTCAGGATGAACAGTGGAAAATTAGGGTTCAGAGATCGATTTGGCGAAAAGTTCTCAATGAAGCCGTAAGGGTCTATTTATAGAAAAAGAAGGTGGGACCCAAACTTACCCTCCAGCACGGCCGCGTGAACACAACCGCGGACCGCGCTGGACTTACCTCATACCAATTTGCTTAACACAACTGACGCGGGCGCACTGATGTGGACGTGGCGGTGTGGTACAATGCGGGCCGCACAATTATGGGATGCGGCCGCGCGGGGCAAACTTCAGAGAATAGCCAACCTCAGATCAAGCTAGTGCGGACCGCACCAGAGGGGATGCAGCCGCACTGGCACTGTTCATAGACTGTGCACTTCTGCACTTTTGTTTTGCATTGGATAAACACAAGTCCTGAAACATCTCTCAAACAATTAGCTCAAAATCCTAATCTACAAAGAAAACCAAAGAAAAAGAAAAGACATGGGTTGCCTCCCAAGCAGTGCCTGATTTAACGTCGCAGCACGACGCATGTTACCATCATATCACTTCAAATGAATGAGTTCCACCACATGGCTGTCATCAATCTTTCCCAAATAGTGCTTGACACGATGCCCATTGACCCGGAACACTTCACCATTCTTGTATTTAATATCAAGAGCACCAAAAGGAGTTATAAAGACCACTTCAAAGGGACCACTAACCTTAACCAGGAATTGAAAAGAAGAACCATGTCGCCTACCTTGAATTCTTTACCCCGAGCATACTTATCGTGGAGGTACTTCATCTTGTCCTTATACAAGGACGAGCTGGAGTAAGCATGAAATCTAAACTCATCAAGTTCATTCAATTTCTCCATTCGGAGGTTGGCTGCAACATCCCATTCCAAGTTCAATTTTTTCAATGCCCACATAGCCTTGTGTTCCAGTTTCACCGGAAGATGGCAAGCCTTACCAAACACCAACCGATATGGAGACATACCAATCAGAGTCTTGTAAGCCGTCCGATAAGCCCAAAGAGCGTCATCCAACTTCTTCGACCAATCAGTCCTATTAGCATTCACTGTTTTAGACAAAATACTCTTAATTTCCCAATTTGAAACCTCCACTTGACCGCTTGCTTGTGGATGATAGGGGGTAGTCACCTTGTGGTCAACTCCAAATTTAGCAAGCAATGAGTCAAAAGCCTTGTTGCAAAAATGGGACCCCTATCACTAATGATAGCACGAGGGGTTCCAAACCTAGTGAAGATATTCCTTTTCAAAAATGCCACGACACTCCGGGCTTCATTGTTGGGAAGAGCCACAGCTTCAACCCACTTTGACACATAGTCCACCGCCACGAGAATATACATGTCCCCACGAGAGCTCACAAACGGGCCCATGAAATCAATGCCCCAAACATCAAAAATATATACCTCGAGGATTGTATGGAGAGGCATCTCATCCCTTTTTGAAGTCCCGCCAGCTCTTTGGCATGCATCACATTTCTTCACCAATTCGCTCGCATCTTGAAACAAAGTCAGCTAATAGAAGCCGCAACTTAAAACCTTTGACACCGTCCCCACTCCCCCATGATGACCACCATAAGGAGAAGAGTGTCAAGCCTCCAATATGTTCATCTGCTCAGTTTCCGGCACACATCTTTGTATTACCCCGTCAGTAAAAATTTTAAACAAATACAGCTCATCCCAATAAAAATCCAAGCTATCCCGCTTGAGTTTCTTCCTTTGGTTGGAAGAGAGCTCACACGAGACATTGCCGGTCACTATGAAATTGGCGATGTCCGCAAACCAAGGTATGTCACCCATAGAAATTGAAAGAAGTTGCTCATCGGGGAAAGCATCATTTATCTCAACACCATTGCTCGGTCTCCCTTCTTCCTCTAGCCGGGACAAATGATCCGCGACTTGATTCTCACTTCCTTTCCTATTAACAATCTCTAGATCAAATTCCTGAAGGAGTAGTACCCATCTCATCAACCTTGCCTTCGAATCTTTCTTTGTCATCAAATACCTGAGGGCTGCATGGTCCGTATGTATGATCACCTTCGCCCCCGTAAGATAAGGGCGAAATTTCTCCATCGCAAACACAATAGCCAAGAGCTCCTTTTCCATTACCTTGTAGTTTCTTTGGGACTCATTCATCGTCTTTCTAGCATAATACACGAGATGGAACATTTTTGATTTTTTGGCCAAGCACCGCACCTACCGCTATATCACTTGCATCACACATAAGTTCAAAAGGCAATTCCCAATTAGGTGTGGTGATGATGGGAGTTGTGGTCAACTTGTGTTTCAATAACTCAAAGGTCTCCATGCACCTTTCATCAAAGACGAACTTGACATCCTTTTCCAATAATTTACAAAGTGGGTTCACAACTTTTGAAAAGTCTTTAATGAATCGCCGGTAGAACCCGGCGTGACCCAAAAAACTCCTCACCCCTTTGACAGAAGTAGGGGGAGGAAGCCTTGATATCACCTCAATTTTCACCTTATCGACTTCAATTCCATGTTTTGATTTTGTGACCCAACACAATACCCTCTTGCACCATAAAGTGACATTTCTCCCAGTTAAGTACAAGATTTGTTTCCTCACATCTTTTCAACACCTTGTCCAAGTTCACTAGGAATTCTTCAAATGAGTCCCCCACCATACTAAAATCTTCCATGAAGACCTCTAGAATATCCTCCACCATGTCGGTGAAGATTGCCATCATACATCTTTGGAAGGTCGCCGGAGCATTACAAAGTCCAAATGGTATTCTTGAGAAAGCGAATGTGGCATACGGATATGTAAAGATTGTCTTATCCTGATCCTCCGGGGCAATGAGAATTTGATTGTACCCCGAGTAGCCATCAAGGAAACAATAATAAGTCCCTCCCGCTAAATGATCAAGAATTTGGTCCAAGAATGGTAGAGGGAAATGATCTTTTCTCGTGACCTTGTTGAGCTTTCTATAATCCATACACACTCTCCAACCCGTGGCCGTACGAGTAGGAATCAACTCATTATCGACATTAGTGACGACCTTCATTCCACCCTTCTTTGGCACACATTGGACCGGAGAGGTCCATGAACTATCCGAGATTGGGTAGACTGCACCGGCGTCCAACCACTTGATAACCTCTTTCTTTACCACCTCTTGCATAGCTTCATTCAGTCTTCTTTGATGTTCAAGAGACGACCTTGCATCTTCCTCCAAAATGATCTTGTGCGTGCAAAAAACGGGGCTTATACCCTGAATATCTGCCAATGTCCATCCAATCGCCCGCTTGCGCTTTTGTAGAACTGCCAAAGTGGCGTCAACCTACATGTTAGTTAAGCAAGACGAAAGAATAACAGGCAAGGTGAAATTAGGACCCAAGTATTCATGCCTGAGGTGAGGAGGAAGTGGTTTCAACTCCAACACCGGCGGATCCTCAATAGATGGCTTGATTGGGGGAGTTTTGCAATTCTCAAGGTCCAATGATAACTTCCTAGGCTCATACGAGTACGAGCCCATACCATGCAAAGCATTTACACATTCAATTCTCCCGGCATCATCATTAGCATCCATGTTCAAAAGCACCTCTTCAAGTGGATCTTCAACATTAATCATTGCGCTTGTGTCATCCACTATCACCGCCGTGACAATATTAACAAACGAGCACACCTCGGTGCTATTTGGTTGCCTCATAGACTTGCACTCATGGAACACCACCTTTTCATCACCAACTTAGAAGGTCAACTCTCCCACCTCAACATCGACCAAAGCCTTCCCCGTTGCTAGAAAAGGTCTTTCAAGGATAATTGGGACTTCAAAGTCCACCTCACAATCTAGTATCACGAAGTCGGCCGGCAAGATGAATTTATCAACAAGGACATCATCGATTACACCCATAGGCCGCTTCATTGACCTATCCGCCATTTGGAGCCTCATTGAAGTCGGGCGAGGTTGTCTGATTCCCAAAGTCTTGAAAACCAAATATGGCATTAAGTTGATACTCGCCTCCAAGTCACAAAGGGCTTTTGCAAAGTCGGCACTTCCAATAGTGCATGGGATAGTGAATGCGCTGGGGTCTTCAAGTTTAGGAGCCATGGAGTGTACAATTGCGCTCACTTGATGGGTCATCTTGATTGTCTCACATTCTATTGATCTCTTCTTTGTAACCAAATCCTTCATGAATTTTGCGTACCCCGGCATTTGCTCGAGTGCCTCCACCAAAGGCACATTGATAGTCAAACTCTTCATCATCTCAATGAATTTCTTAAATTGGTTGTCACCCTTTTGCTTGGCCAACCATTAAGGATAGGGCGGAGGAGGCCTAGGCACGGGTGCCTTGGCTTTGGGCACCTCCGGCTCGGGCATATCTATCATGTGCTCCCTAGACGGGTTCACGGTCTCTTGTGTCTCCTCCTCAACCTCATGAATGTCAATTCGCACATCATTTCTCACACTTGGTTCCACTATATCTTCAACCCCCATAGGCATATCATCATCATGCAACTCATCCTCATCAACCATGACTTGATTCTCTCTTGAGGCATGCACATCACCGCCTCATCCACTTCTTGTGGTCACCGCCATCACATGGTTGTTGTGACCACCTTAGGGTTGACTACCATGTCACTTGGTAGAGCACCCTTTGGGCAAGTGTTTAAAGACTGTGAAATTTGACCAAGTTGCACCTACAAGTTACGGATGGAAGTGTTGTGTGAAGCCAATTGTGCATCAGAGTCTTGGTTCTTCTTTATCATTTGTTCAAACATAACCTCAATTCTCCCAAATTCATTTCCCGAAGAACTAGACCCTTGAGATTGAAACGGTGGCGGGGTGTTCGGTTGTTGAAACATCGGATGCCTTTAAAAGCCTTGCCCCCGATTACCTTGACCACCATTGTTGTTCCACCCTCCTTGGCCATTGTTGTTATTCCAATTGTTATTGTTGTTTCCATTACAATTTCCACCATTGTTACCTTGATTCCCCCAATTGTTGTTTTGGTTATTCCCATTCTAATTTCCACCACCTTGTTGATGATTAATGTTATTCCAATTTCCACCTCCTTGTTGATTGCCCCAATTCCCTTGGGATCGCCATTGTTGATTGCCTTGGTTTCCTCTATTTCCTTGGTAGTTGTTGAAATATTGACAATCCTCACTTTGCTCATCATAGTACTTGTTTGAATAACAACCTCCATCATCATAGTTGTCACAATTTCCTTGATGTTGTTGCCCTCTTTGCCTTCTTTTCATCATATTCACTCCTTACATGGCATTGACTTGGCGTGGGTTTTGAACTTGTTGCAATTGTGCTTTGGCCAATTGGTTCATTGTTGTTGTAAGTTCGGCAATAGCTTGGCCGTGATCATGCAACTCCTTATGCAAATGTATGACATTAGGATCACCTTGAGGAACGTTTGCTCGGATTTGCCATGCCGAAGAAGTATCAGCCATTTCATCTAACACATTACAAGCTTCATTGTACGGGAGCTTCATAAAATTTCCACCCGCCATTTGGTTCACAATACATTGGTTAGTTGTGTTGATGCCCCTATAGAACGTTTGTTGAATCATCACATCATTCATATCATTATTCGGACACTCTTTGACCATAGTTCTAAATCTCTCCCATATTTCATGCAAAGGATCTGTTGGCTCTTGTTTGAAAGCCAAAATCTCATCATGGAGCGCCGCCATGTGACTTGGAGAAAAGAATTTGGCAATGAACTTGTCCGCCAATTCATCCCACATTGTGATGGAATGATTTGGAAGCCTTTCTAACCAATCCAATGCTTTCCTCCAAAGAGAGAACGGGAAAAGCCTCAATCTCAAAGCATCCTCAGACACATTGGTTTGTTTACTCCCCCAGCAAGTATTTATGAACCCCTTCAAGTGCTTGTATGCATTTTGGTTGGAGGCGCCCATAAAATACCCTCTTTGCTTGAGAAGTCTCACCATAACATTGGTGATTTGAAAATTCCCCGCCCGGATTCGGGGAGGAGGGTCTGGTTCGAAAGGACCCTTGGAGCTACTCTTGGTGGAGGCGGAGGAGGGTCTGGGATTTGATCATTAGCATTGGCATTTCTACCTCTCTGTGGTACTTGAGGTACCGGAAGCTCATCTTGCTCAACATCTTCAACCTCCTCCGCGACCACGTTGTCAAGAGGGACATTTCCGTTTAGAGCCATGTGTACCTGATGGATCGACACAAATAATGTTAGTAAAAAGAAGGAAAGAGAAGCAAAACACAAAACTAGCTATGCAAATAGTCAACACCATAAACTTCCTGGCACGGTGACAAAAAGTGATCGCAGAAAACTCAACCTTACACTACGATAGGAAGAGTGGGCGCTAAGACTTTTACCCGAATAGTGGTATCAGGGTCAATTTCCACATGGAGCTTGGAATGGAGTTGCGTATTTGTTTAGAATAGGAATGTGCGTTTTCTTCTAATTGTATTTCAAACATTTTTGGGTTTTTTGTTGTTTAAATAACTACTATTGTCAACTACAAGATAAGGTTAAATTAGGCAAAAGAGATATGTTCTAAGTTGTGATTAATAGAGAGAAAGGCACTAGGGTCGTGGCATTGCCTAGGTGGTTAACTAATGGGTTGAAACTACTAACAATAGATTGACATATTTGGGATCAATGTTATAACCATTGCACAATTGTACGCACTCTCACACCTCTCGGTAGAGTGAGCGATTTTGCCCAATTGACTCTCTCGAGAGCAACTGGGTAGGCCAATTAGACCAAGCAACTAGGGTTCAAGTAGGGTGATTATTACTCTCTCGAGGTTTAGCCCGTTAATTGGGACTACCATTTCTCATAGGTCCATCCCAATTCCTTGTTGGGTCAATTTTGGGGTCATAGACTCTCTTTCTCAAGAAGGGTCAAGACCCACTAAGCTAAAATCAATGTTTGCAACCACCAATCCTTAATTAAACCATAAAATTAACCCAAATAACAAACACCCAATATCAATCTATCATTAATAAGAAACACCCATCAATTACCCATACTAGGGTTGAGCCATAACCCTACCTAATGGGTTTAGCTAAACATAACTAGAGAAGAAACTGAAGAACTAGAAGATGAAATAACCATATTAATTAATTACTAATGTTAAAATACAAGAATCTATGATGAAATAAGCTCAAAATGCCCAAAATAGGCTAATACAAATGTCTTACGAGCGCAGCAGCTATCAGGTGTACAAAACTTAACCTAAAAATGGTAAAATGTTCTATTTATACTAGGCTGGAAAAACCGGACAAAAATACCCCTGCAGGGTCAGCGCAGACCGCACAAAGTTGGCACGCGGTCACACTAGGTTGCTTGACTTCTAAATCTTGCTCTCTGAAGATAGTGATGCGGACCACACAATGATGGAATGCGGACGTGTGATAACCGGCGCGGACCGCGTGAACCTGTAGTGCGGCCGCATGAATGGCTTGAGATGTTCTCTGAACTTTTGTGGTGCGGTCCGTGTGAACTTATAGTGCGGCCGCATTGGTTGGGTGCGGACCGCGTGACCTTGACCGTGGTCGTGCCGCTTGCGACTGGGAAAAACAACTTTCTGAATCTCTTTGGTGCGACTGCATGTCATGATTGCGCAGCCGCATGAAATGACTTGTAGTTTCTCAGTCTCTGAACTCCTATGGTGCGGCCGCATGACAAGATGGTGTGGTCCCCCCCAAGTTCTGAATGTCCTTACTTTAATGATCTTTGACACTTGAGCAGGTTTCACTCCGTTTCGAGCCGATTTTTCACTTTTGTCATCTTGTCACTCAAACCTGAAATCAAGTGCTACTTGTAAGCATTCTGGGTCTATTTTATGGCAATTCATACATAAAGCATAGGCAAGTATGGGCATAAAACATGTTAAAATCACAGTTATCACCCAGCAGGTCTGAAGGGAAAACATTTGGAAACTCCCGGACAATAGGCACAGAATCTATGGGAGGGACCTTAGCACTGGAATCACGAACATAGGCCAAATAGGCCAAACACCCCTTATCGACCATACGTCGAGCCTTCACGTATGAAATGACATTGCGGGTAGATTAACCTGGAGTGCCTCTCCACTCTAAATGAGGCATGTTCGGCAAAGCTAAGGTCACAGTCTTGGCATGGCAGTCCAAGATAGCGTGATAGGGTGATAACCAATCCATACCCAGAATGATATCGAAGTCAACCATATCTAAGAGCAACAAGTCTACTTGGGTCTCCAGACCCCCAATCACTGCAACACACGAACGATAAACACGGTTGACCACGATAGAGTCACCCACCGATGTAGACACATATAGAGGAATACCCAAATCATCACTAGGCATGACCAAGCATGGTGCAAAATAAGATGAAATATATGAATACGTAGACCCTGGATCAAATAGTATCGAAGCATCGCGATCACAAACCAGAACCGTACATGTGATGACTGCATCTAAAGCCTCAGCCTCGGGCCTGACCAGAAGAGCATAACAACGGGGCTAGGCCCCACTACCTTGAGCTGTATCCCTAGGTTGATCTGCTGCTAGCTGACCTCTGCCCCTGGTGGTCTGAGCTCCACCTCTATGACCTCTACCTCCACCTCTATGACCTCTACCTCTACCTATATGGCCTCTACCTCCACCTCTGGCTGGATGTGGAGCATCTGGTGCCTGAATCATAGGACGGGGACCTAGCTGGTACGACTGAGTACCCCTCAATCTCGGGCAAGCCCTCCAGATGTGACTATACTCACCGCACTCATAACATCCCTCCGAACGTCGTGGCTGAGGAAGCTGTGGCTGGCCCTGGCGACCTGAATGACCTCCACGGAAACTCTAAAGTGGCACTATGCTGATAGGAGCTGGCGGTGCACTGAATAACTGCTGATTAGCATAGTGTGCTTGAGAACCACGACCACCTAATGTACCGTGAGAAACCTGAAGGGCCGACTGAAAGGACCTAGGAGGATGGCCTCTACCATATGAATATCTACCTCCAGACGAGGTACCACTGAATATGCCGGAATGATGGGCTCTCTTGTCTCCCCCGTGACCACCTCCCTATGACAGAACCATATCAACTCTGCGGGCCACATTGGCCGCCTCGTGAAAGCTGATCTCACTGCCAGTCTCCCTAGCCATATGGAGACGGACCGACTGAATCAATCCATCAATAAATCTCCTCACCCTCTCTCTCTCTCAGTGGGAAGTATGACAAGAACATGGCGAGCTAGATCAATGAACCTGGTCTCATACTGAGTGACCGTCATAGAACCCTGCTGGAGGTGCTCAAACTGCCTCCGATAAGCATCCCTCTGAGTAACGAGGAGAAACTTCTCCAAGAAAAACTCTAAAAACTGATCCCAAGTCAAAGACGGCGACCCTGCTGGTCTAGCTAAATAGAAATCCCTCCACCAAGTCTTGGCGGATCCAAATAGGCGAAATGCAGCAAAATCCACTCCATTGGACTCAACAATGCCCATGTTCCGAAGAACCTCATGGCAGCTATATAAGAAATCCTGGGGGTCCTCAGAAGAAGCACCGCTGAATGTAGTAGTGAAGAGCTTGGTGAACCTGTCCAGCCTCTACAAAGCATCTGCGGACATAGTCGCGCCATCGCCGGTCTGAGCAATTACCCCCGGTTGAACCGCCATAGAACCACTGGAACCTGACCCTGGGGAACTACCTGCTCCGGAGTATGTGCAGCAAGAGTCTGGGCTCCTCCTCCAGCCTGAGAATTGGCTGGTACTACAGGAAGCAATCCTGCTCGAGTGACACTCTCCATGAGGCCTACCAATCAGATTAGAGCATCCTGAAGAAATATGTTGCAATAAACCCCTCTGGGACCTGAGCTGGGCCCACCGGAACTGCTGCGGCTGGGGTCAAAACCTCCTCGTCAAAGTCAACATGAGGCTCTGCCACTGGTGCTGCTGCTCGTGGCTGAGCTCTACACCTACCTCGGCCTCTAGCAAGGCCTCGTCCTCTGCCCCTTGCGGGAGCTGCCTGGGGCTCAGACTGCTGATCAGTAGATGAGGAAGCGTGTGGTCTCGCCATCTGCGAAAGAACAGAGTAGAAATTTAATTAGCATTGAGAAACAGAACCGTACGACAAGAAAGAACAAATATGAAACTCTTCCTAACTCCGTAGCCTCTAGGGATAAATACAAACATCTCCGTACCGATCCATCAGACTCTACCAAGTTTGTCTGTGAGTTGTGAGACCTATGTAACCTAGTGCTCTGATACCAACTTGTCACGACCCGGATTTCCCACCCTCGGGAGTCGTGATAGCGCCTACTAGTGGAAGCTAGGCAAGCAAAATTTAGTTACTTTTCGTTTACAACATAGCCCCTTTTTAACAATTTATGGCAACAATATGAAAACAACAAAATTTAAACAGTAGCGGAAGTCTTAATTATAGAAACTGAATCAAAATGCGTAATAGTCAATATAAGCCTCTACCTAAGACATGTGTCACAATACTCACGAACTGCTAAGAAATACTAAATAAAAATGTCTGAAAGAACACATAAGTTGTTTGTCTCGAACAAAAGGAGGCAACAGACTAAAAAGAGAGAGTAAGGGAGACGCCGGGCCTGCGGACGCCTGCAAGGCTACCTCGAATCTCACTGGACTGAAAGGCCTGCTCCCGTACTAATACTACTACTGCTGTTGCTCGAAACCTGGACTTGTACAAATAGCACAGAGTGTAGTATCAGCACAATCGACCCCATGTGCTGGTAAGTGTCTAGCCTAACCCCGGCGAAGTAGTGACGAGGCTAGACTAGACTACCATATAAACCTGTTCAATTATATACATATACACAGGAATCGAAAATACAAGACAAGTAAACATTATGGGAGGGGAAGCATGCTGTGGGGAGATAACAATATTAATAGTAGATCCAGGATAACAATCTAAGGGCAACTTGGAATTTACCGCGTACAAGAAACAAATACCCAAATAAACACACTTGCATCAATAATTGTTGCGGCGCGTAACCCGATACCAATATATAATAACACAGTTGTGGCGTGCAACCTGACTTATAAAAATCATTGTTGCGGCGTGCAACCCGATCCATAAATATCATTATTGCGGCGTGCAACCCGATCCATAAATATCGTTTAATGCACGACATCACCCTTCGGGCTTTAACACTCTTCAACACCCAATCAACAATCACAAACAAGGGCAAGGGAAATAATAAGACAAGAATGGAAGCCCCGACAAGGGTACACAAACAAACAAATAAAAACCCGGCAAGGGTACTACATCAATAACTACAACGTCCCGGAAAGGGAATAAATCATTAACTCTTCTCTTTCTTTCACTTTCATCTCATATTTCACAATATCACTTGAGCCCAAGCTCCAAGGAGTTACTCATCTCACACACCTTCACAGTTTGTATTTTGAGCCGAGCCAATTCTCCATGAAGTTCCAAAATCACAATTTCTATCACAAGGCCTTTACAACATATAGAAATCATCAATTACGCATGGAAGGCATAACAACAACCAACTATCCGCATATAATGACTCACGGTCATGCAAGACACCAACGTATAGATACTCGTCACCATGCCTATACATCGTACTCGATCAATTAGCAAGTAGAAAACAAGACTCAACTCCTATTCCCTCAAGCTAGGGTTAAACCAAACACTTACCTCGACTTCCACGGCCAAATCAATCCACAACAACCGCTTTCCCTCTCGAATTCGGCTCTAACTTAATCAAATCTATACAATAATGACTTCATAATATCAATATATGTTAAACAAATCAAACTCAATGTCTAATTATAGGTTTTCAAGCTTTCTTCCCAAAAATTCAAAAATCGCACCGGGCCCGCTTGGTCAAAACACGAGGTTCGGACCAAAATCAAATCCCCATTCACCCACGAGCCCGAATATATAATTTGTTCTCACATTCGACCCCAAAACGAGGTCTATATCAAGAAAAATTAAAAAGCACTAACTCTACCCATTTCCCCCAATTTACATCCTAAATTGCAAGTTTTAGGTCTAGGAATTCAAGAGATTTTGATGGAAAATGAAGGAAATGAGTTAAGATTTACTAACCCAAGAAGTCTTGGTGAAAAGGAGCTTCAATAGACGCCTAAGTTCTTGGAGAAGAAAGGAGTTCATGTATTTTTTTGTGAAAATCCCGTAGCTACTGTTCTGGAAATTATAAAATAACTGGGCAGAAAATACTCTATTCGACCGCGAAGGAGCTCATGCGGTCGCATAGGGATAGGAATGTTGGCCACTGCGATCGCGGAAGGTCTATTGCGAATGCGTAGAAGAAAGCAGGCTCCATTCTGGATTTTTGGCTTTCATATATTGCGATCGCGGAAAGGTAATGCATCGCATTAAACGAAGTGTGGCTACTCTACGTGATCACAGGAGAATATATGCGATCGCATTGAACAAACAGGGCACCTGGAATTTAACCCTATGCGATCGCGGAAAGGCCTATGCGATCGCATAGCACTGGATATCACAACGCTAGAACTGAAACTTCTGCAACTTTTCTAAGGCCGAAATCACTCCGAAACACCTCCAAAACACTCCCGAGCTCTCTGGGCTCCTAACCAAACATATACACTAACTCAACAACATCCTACAAACTTAACCGTGCGATCAAATCACCAAAATAACATCAAGAACAAGGAATCAAACTTCAAAATCACTAGTTTTTCTTCAAACTTCATAAACTTTCAAATTTAGAGTTTTAGATTTGAAACACATCAAATGACGTCCGATTTCAACCAAACTTCACAGAAATATCTTAAATCACATGTAAGACTTGTATTGGGCACCGGAACTAAAATACGAGCCAGATACCAACACGTTCTAATCGATTCTTATTTCAATTTTTCTTAATAATTTCAGAAAAATAATTTTACACAAAAATTCATTTCTCGTGCTTGGGACCTCAGAATTCGATTCTGGGCATACGTCCGAGTCCCATATTTTTCTACGGATCCTCCGGGACCGTCAAATCACAGGTCTGGGTCCGTTTACCCAAAATGTTGACCAAAGTCAAACTTATTCATTTTAATACCAAATTTTAGAACTTTTCATAGAATTTCACATTTAGGCTTTCAGGCTACACGCCCGGACTGCGTACACAAATCGAGACAACTAAAAATGAGGTTTTCAAGGCATCGGAAGCACGGAATAAATAGGAAAACAGGTGATGACCCTTTGGGTCGTCACATTCTCCACCTCTAAAATAACCGTTCGTCCTCGAATGGACAATAGAAAGAAGTACCTGAGTCAGGGAAAAGGTGGGGATAGCGGCTCCGCATATCAGACTCGGACTCCTAGGTCGATGACTTAGGAGGCGAACTTCTCTACTGAACGAGAACAGAAGGAAAACTCTTGGATCTCAACTGACGAACCTGCCAGTCTAGAATAGCTACCGGCTCATCCTCATAAGACAAGTCCTTGTCCAACTGAATAGTGCTGAAATCTAACACGTGGGCTGGATCTTCGTGATACCTCCGAAGCATGGATACATGAAAAATTGGATGCACAGTTGATAAGTTAGGTGGCAATGCAAGTCTATAAGCCACCTCTCCCACTAGATCAAGAATCTCAAACGGACCAATGAATCTAGGGCTAAGCTTGCCCTTCTTCCCAAATCTCATCACGCCCTTCATAGGCGACACTCAGAGCAATACCCGCTCACTAACCATGAAAGCTACATCTCGAACCTTACGATCTGCATAGGTCTTTTTCCTGGACTGAGCCGAACGAAGCCTATCCTGAATGATCTTGACCTTTTCAAAAGCCTCCTGAACCAAATCCGTGCCTATCCAACCAGAGACCGACACCGCCTACCATATAAGGCCTCGTAAGGAGCCATATGGATGCTCGACTGGTAGTTGTTGTTGTAGGCAAACTTCGCTAAAGGTAAGAACTGATCCCACAAACCTCCAAAGTCAATAACACAAGCTCGGAGCATATCCTCTAAAATCTGAATAGTCCGCTCGGACAGACCATCCGTCTGGGGATGAAATGTTATGCTCAACTCAACCCGTGTGCCTAACTCTCGCTGAACTGCTCTCCAGAAGTGCGAGGTAAACTGCGTACCCCTGTCCGAAATGATAGATGCCGGCGTACCATGAAGATGAACAATCTCCCGGATATAAATCTCATATAATCTCTTAGAAGAGTAAGAGACTGCCACAAGAATGAAATGCGCTGACTTGATCAGCCTATCAACAATAACCCATATCGCATCAAACTTCTTTCTGAGTCAATGGAAGCCCAGTAACAAAAATCCATAGTAATCCGCTCCCACTTCCACTCGGGAAGCTCAATCCTCTAAAATAAACCACCAGGCCTCTGATGCTCGTACTTAACCTGTTGGCAATTCAAACAACGAGCCACATATGCTATGATATCCTTTTTCATTCTACACCACCAATAATGCTGTCGCAAATCCTGATACATCTTCGCGGCGCCTGGATGAATAAAGTACCGGGAACTTTGGGCCTCCTCCAATATCAACTTTCGAAGTCCATCCATATTAGGCATACATACTCGGCCCTGCAATCTCAAAACTCCATCATCATCTAAGGTAACCTGCTGGGCACCTCCACGCCGCACCGTGTCTCTGAAGACACAAAAATGGGGATCATCAAACTGTCGATAACGTATACGCTCTAATAATGACAAACGAAAGACCGTGCAAGCCAACACACGACTTGGCTTAGAACCATCCAGTCTCACGAACTGATTGTCTAAGGCCTGAACATCCAAAGCAAGCGGCCTCTGACTGACTGAAATATAAGCAAGATTGCCCATACTAGCTGACTTCCTACTCAAAGTATCGGCCACCACATTCGCCTTCCCCGGATGATATAAAATGGTGACATCATAGTCTTTCAACAACTCCAACCACCTCCTCTGCCTCAAATTCAACTCCTTGTGCTTGAACAAGTACTGAAGGCTCTTGTGGTTAGTGAACACCTCACATGCCACGCCATACAAATAGTGCATCCAAATCTTCAAGGCGTGAACAATAGCTGCCAACTCTAAATCATGCACTGGATAGTTCTTCTCATGAGTCTTCAACTGCCTCAAAGCATAGGCAATAACCTTGCCACCCTGCATCAACACTGCACCAAGCCCAATACGGGAAGCATCACAATAGACTGTATAAGGCCCTGATCCTGTGGGCAAAACTTACACTGGTGCTGTAGTCAGAGCTGTCTTGAGCTTCTGAAAGCTCGCCTCGCACTCGTCCAACCATCTGAACTGGGCACCCTTCTGGGTCAACCTGGTAATCGAGGCTGCAATAGACGAAAAGCCCTCTACAAACCGACGGTAGTAGCCTGCCAACCTCAAGAAACTCCAAATCTCTATAACTAACGCTAGTCTAGGCCAACTCTTGACTGCCTCAATCTTCTTTGGGTCCACCTGAATACCCTCTGCTGATACAACATGACCCAGAAATGCTACTGAACTCAACCAGAACTCGCACTTGGAGAATTTGGCATATAACTGACTATCCCTCAAAGTCTGAAGAACCACTCTAAGGTGCTGCCCGTGCTCCTCCTGGCTGCGGGAGTACACCAAAATATCATCAATAAAGACTATCACAAACATGTCCAAATATGGCTTGAACACTCGGTTCATCAACTCCATGAATGCTGCTGGGGCATTGGTCAACCCAAACGACATGACCAAGAACTCATAATGCCCACACCGAGTACGGAAAGTTGTCTTAGGGACATCGGATGCCCTAATCCTCAACTGATGGTTGCCAAATCTTAAGTCAATCTTGGAAAATACCCTTGCACCCTGGAGCTGGTAAAATAAATCATCAATCCTCAGCAGTGGATACTTATTCTTAATCGTTACCTTGTTCAATTTCCTATAATCTATGCACATCCTCATCGATCCATCCTTCTTCTTGATAAATAACACTGGCACGCCCCAAGGTGAAACACCAGGTCTAATGAAACCTTTCTCTAGCAAATCCTGCAACTGGTCCTTTAACTCTTTCAGCTCTGACGGGGACATATGATATGGCGGGATAGAAATAGGCTGGATGCCCGGAGCCAAATTAATACAGAAATCAATGTCCCTGTCAGGTGGTGTCACAAGCAGGTCTGAAGGGAAAACATCTGGAAACTCCCTGACAATAGGTACAGAATCTATGGGAGGGACCTCAGCACTTGAATTGCGAACATAGGCCAAATAGGCCAGACAGCCTTCACATATGAAATGACATTGCGGGTAGAAAAACAGGGAGTGCCTCTCCATTCTAAACGAGGCATGTCCGGAAAAGCTAAGGTCACAGTATTGGCATAGCAGTCCAAGATAGCATGATAGGGTGATAACCAATCCATACCCAGAATGATATCGAAGTCAACCATATCTAAGAGCAACAAGTCTACACGGGTATCCAAACCCCCAATAACTACAATACACAAACGATGAACTCGGTCGACCACGATATAGTCACCCACCGGTGTAGACACATATATAGGAATACACAAAGCATCACTAGGCATGACCAAGCATGGTGCAAAATAAGATGAAACATATGAATATGTAGACCCTGGATCAAATAGTACCGAAGCATCTAGATCACAAACTAGAACCGTAACTGTGATGACTGCATCTGAAGCCTCAGTATCAGGCCTGGCCTGAAGAGTATAACAACGTGGCTGGGCCCTACTACCTTGAGATGTATCTCTTGGTCGATCTGTTGCTAGCTAACCTCCGCCACTATCCCGCCCCTGGCGGTCTGAGCTCCACCTCTATGACCTCTACCTCCACCTCTTAGACCTCTACCTCTACCTCTGGCTGGATGTGGAGCATCTGGTGCCTGAATCATAGGATGGGGACCCTGCTACTGCGGCTGAGTATCCCTCAATCTCGGGCAAGCCCCCCTGATGTGACCATAATCACCGCACTCATAACATCCCTCCGAACATTGTGGCTGAGGAAGTTATGGCTGGAACTGGCGACCTGAATGACCTCCACGGAAACTCTGAAGTGGCGGTGCGTTGATAGGAGCAGGCAGTGCACTAAATGACTACTGATCAGAATAGTGTACCTGAGAACCGCGACCACCTGATGTACCATGAGAAACCTGAAGGGCTGACTGAAAGGGCCTAGTAGGATGGCCTCTACCATATGAATCTCTACGTCCAGACGAGGTACCACTGAATCTACCAGAATGACGGGCTCTCTTATCTCCCCTGTGACCACCTCCCTGTGATAGAACCATCTCAACTCTGCGGGCCACATTGGCCGCCTCCTGAAAGCTGATCTCACTACCAATCTCCCTAGCAATATGGAGACGGATCGGCTGAATCAATCTATCAATAATTCTCCTCACCCTCTCTCTCTCTCAGTGAGAAGTATGACAAGAGCATGGCAAGCTAGATCAATGAACATGGTCTCATACTGAGTGATTGTCATAGAACTCTGCTGGAGGTGCTCAAACTACCTCCGATAAGCATCCCTCTGAGTAACGGGGAGAAACTTCCCCAGGAACAACTCTGGAAACTAAATCCAAGTCAAAGACGGCGACACTGCTGGTCTAGCTAAACAGAAATCCCTCCACCAGGTCTTGGCGAATCCAGATAGGTGAAATGCAGCAAAATCCATTTTGTTGGACTCAACAATGCCCATGTTTCGAAGAACCTCGTGGCAGCTATATAAGAAATCCTGGGGGGTCCTTAGAAGAAGCACCGCTAAATGTAGTAGTGAAGAGCTTGGTGAACCTGTCCAGCCTCCACAAAGCATCTGCAGACATAGTCGCGCCATCGCCGGTCTGAGCAACTACCCTCAGCTGAACTGTCATAGCTGGCTGAACCACTGAAACCTGACTCTAGGGAGCTACCTGCTCCAGAGTACGTGCAGTAGTAATCTGGGCTCCTCCTCCAGCCTGAGAAGTGGCTGGTGCTACAGGAAGTAATCCGTCTCGGGTGACACTCTCCATGAGGCCTACCAATCAGACTAGAGCGTCCTAAAGAACTGGGGAAGCAATAAACCCCTCTGGGACCTGAGCTGGGCCCACCAGAACTGCTGCGGCTGGGGCCAGAACCTCCTCATCAAAGTCAACCTGAGGCTCCGCCACTGGTGCTGCTGCACGGGGCTGAGTTATGCCCCTACCTTGGCCTCTAGCATGCCTCGTCCTCTGCCCCTAGCAGGAGCTGCCTGGGGCTCGGACTGTTGATCAGTAGATGAGGAAGCGTGTGTACTCTCCATCTGCGAAAGAATAGAGTAGAAATTCAATTAGCATTGAGAAACAGAACTGCACGACAAGAAAGAACAAATGTAAAACTCTTCCTAACTCCGTAGCCTCTTGAGGATAAATACAAACCTCTCCGTACCGATCCCTCACATTCTACCAAGTTTGTCCGTGAGTTTTGAGACCTATGTAACCTAGTGCTCTAATACCAACTTGTCACGACCCAGATTTCCCCATCCTCGGGAGTCGTGATGGCGCCTACTCGTGGAAGCTAGGCAAGCTATATTTAGTTACTTTTCGTTTACAATATAGCCCCTTTTTAACAATTTATGTCAACAATATAAAAACAATAAAATTTAAACAGAAGCGAAAGTCTTAATTATAGAAACCGAATCAAAATGCGGAATAGTCAATATAAGCCTCTATCCAAGACTGGTGTCACAATACTCACGAACTGCTAATAAATACTAAATACAAATGTCTGAAAGAACACATAAGTTGTTTGTCTCGAATACAAGGAGGCAACAGACTAAAAAGAGAGAGTAAGGGAGACGTCGGGCCTGCGGATACCTACAAGGCTACCTCGGGTCTCCCTGGACTGAAAGGCCTGCTATCGTACTAATACTGCTGCTGCTGCTCGAAACTAGGACATGTGCAAATAGCATAGAGTGTAGTATCAGCACAACCATATAAACCTGTTTAATTATATACATATACACAGGAATCGAAAATACAAGACAAGTAAACATTATGGGAGGGGAAGCATGCTATGGGGAGATAACAATATTAATAGTAGATCCAGGATAACAATCTAAGGGCAACTTGGAATTTACCGTGTACATGAAATAAATACCCAAATAAACACACTTGCATCAATAATTGTTGCGGCGCGTAACCCAATCCCAATATGTAATAACACTGTTGCGGCGTGCAACCCGACCTATAAATATCATTGTTACGGCGTGCAACCCGATCCATAAATATCTTTGTTGCGGCGTGCAACCCGATCCATAAATATGGTTTAATGCACGACATCACCCTTCGGGCTTTAACACTCTTCAACACCCAATCAACAATCACAAACAAGGGCAAGGGAAATAATAAGACAAGAATGGAAGCACCGACAAGGGTACACAAACAAACAAATCAAAACCCGGAAAGGGTACTACATCAATAACTACAACGTCCCGGCAAAGGAATAAATCATTAACTCTTCTCTTTCTTTCACTTTCATCTAGTATTTCACAATATCACTTGAGCCCAAGCTCGAAGGAGTTACTCATCTCACACACCTTAACAATTTGTATTTTGAGCCGAGCCAATGCTCCATGAAGTTCCAAAATCACATTTTCTATCACAAGGCCTTTACAACATATAGAAATCATCAATTACGCATGGAAGGCATAACAACAACCAACTATCCGCATATAAGGACTCACGGTCATGCTAGACACCAACGTATAGATACTCGTCACCATGCCTATGTATCGTACTCGATCAATTAGCAAGTAGCAAACAATACTCAACTCCTATTCCTCAAGCTAGGGTTAAACCAAACATTTACCTCGACTTCCACGGCCAAATCAATCCACAACAACCGCTTTCCCTCTCGAATTTGGCTCTAACTCAATCAAATCTATACAATAATGACTTCATAATATCAATATATGTTAAACAAATCAAACTCAATGTCTAATTATAGGTTTTCAAGCTTTCTTCCCAAAAATTCAAAAATCGCGCCAGGGCCTGCTTGGTCAAAACACGAGGTTCGGACCAAAATCAAATCCCACATTCACCCACGAGCCTGAATATATAATTTGTTCTCACATTCGACCCCAAAACGAGGTCTAAATCAAGAAAAATTAAAAAGCCCTAACTCTGCCCATTTCCCCCAATTTACACCCTAAATTACATGTTTTAGGTCTAGGAATTCAAGAGATTTTGATGAAAAATGAAGGAAATGAGTTAAGATTTACTAACCCAAGAAGTCTTGGCGAAAAGGAGCTTCAATAGACACCTAAGTGCTTGAAGAAGAAAGGAGTTCATGTATTTTTTTGTGAAAATCCTGTAGCTACTGTTCTGGATATTATAAAATAACTGGGCAAAAAATACTCTATGCGATCGCGAAGGAGCTCATGCGATCGCATAGGGATAGGAATGTTGGCCACTGCGATCGCGGAAGGTCTATTATAATGCATAGAAGAAAGCGGGCTCCATTCCGGATTTTTGGGTTTTATACATTGCGATCGCGGAAAGGTAATACGATCGTATTAAACGAAGTATGGCTACTCTACGCGGTCGTAGGAGAATATATGCGATCGCATTGAACAAACAGGGCACCTGGAATTTAACCCTATGCGATCACGGAAAGGCCTATGCGATCGCATAACACTGGATATCAGAACACCAGAACTGAAACTTCTGCAACTTTTCTAAGGCTGAAATCACTCCGAAACACCTCCGAAATACTCCCGAGCCCTCAGGGCTCCTAAGCAAACATATACACTAACTCAATAACATCCTACGAACTTAAGCGTGCGATCAAATCACCAAAATAACGTCAAGAACAAGGAATCAAACCTCAAAATCACTAGTTTTTCTTCAAACTTCATAAACTTTCAAATTTAGAGTTTTAGGTCTGAAACACATCAAACGGCGTCCGATTTCAACCAAACTTCACATAAATATCTTAAATTACATCCCAAGTTTCATATTTTTCTGCGGACCCTCCAGGACCGTCAAATCACGGGTCCGGGTCTGTTTACCCAAAATATTGACCAATGTCAAACTTATTCATTTTAATACCAAATTTTAGCATTTTTCACAGAATTTCACATTTAGGCTTTCTGGCTACATGTCCGGACTGCGCATGCAAATCGAGGCAACTAAAAATAAGGTTTTCAAGGCCTTAGAAGTACGGAATAGAAAGGAAAACAGGTGATGACCCTTTGGGCCGTCACAATCTAGCTTTCTTGTGTAACCACTTTGATGTTAGATATAGGCTGCCCCTTTATATGAGACATATGTACCAATTTGATCCATAATATGTCAGCTTTTGTTGTTAAGTCCTATTGTAATTTGAGTATGGCTGCTTTATTACATTATTTGAGATTCAGAATGTTTAGTCCTCCTGCACTCTTGGGTTTGCATACCTTCTCCTAAGATATCAAGGCTCATTTGGTTATTACATTTGTCCCGACCACATTAAACTTCTACAATATGTTTCAATAGTCTTGATCACCTTGGATGGTATTGGAAGCATTTGTGACCAGTACGATTGAACTCCAAACAGAACAGCTCTTATAAGATGAATTATTCCAGCATATGATAATTTTCTTGCAATCCAATATGATATTCTTGCTACTATTTTATCGATTAAAGGTTGCCATTGAGTCACTTTCATCTTTCTAGCAGTTAGGGGAATTCCCAAGTATTTGAGTGGTAATTCACCTTTGATATATCCTAATTGTTGGAGTATAGCTTCCTGTTCAGCATTATCCACACCACCAAAGTACACTGAGCTCTTGGTTAAGTTAGCTTTAAGCCCAAGAGCTGTAGAGAATTGATCAAAACATTGCTTTATTATTACCACAAATTGTTTATCACCCCTAGAAAATAAGATTAGGTCGTCAGCAAAACTCAAATGAGTGATGCCTAGCTTCTTGTACTTTGGATGAAAGTTGAATTGATTATTGTTCTTCAAATCTGTAAGAAGCCTACTTAGATATTCCATAGCTAGAGCAAACAAGAATGGTGACATTGGGTCACCTTGTCTGAGCCCCTTTGCACCAGGAACAGGTTCAGCCAATTCACCATTAATCAATATAGAGAAGCTCACACTTTGCATACAAGCTGCTACCCATTGTGTGAATCTGTGAGGAAATACTAACCCCTCCATAATTTGAATCACATAACTCCATTCTACATTGTAATAAGCTTTTTGCAAATCCACTTTAATCATACACCTAGATAATATATGCTTCCTCGAATAAGCCCTAATCAATTCATGGGCTAGTATAGTATTATCAGCCTCTTTCCTTCCAAGTATGAAACCAGCCTGTGGCCCCATCAATTAAGGAGTCCATTACTTTCTGAAGCCTTGATGCTAGAAGTTTAGCAAAGATCTTATATAACACTGAACAGCAAGATATAGGTCTATAATATTTAATAGTAGCAGGATTAGGAACATTAGGTAATAATATGATTGTAGTACAGTTAATAATCCTGGGCAACCTACTTGTATCAAAGAACTCAATTACTGCTTCATAGACATCTTCCTTCATAATATCCCATGCTTTATTGAAAAAGACTGCATTGTACCCATCAATACCCGGTGCTTTGTCATTTTCAATATCATGTCAGCATTCATCAATTTCCTACTTAGTTATATCTTTGATCAATTCCACAGTTTGTTGTTGGCTCAGTTTAGGTCCCTTTTGCAGTGTTTGTATATTAAAAACGGGAAACTGAGTAGCATCAATTCCCATACGGGATTTATAAAAATCCACTATCTCCCTCTTAATACTCTTAGGTTATGTCAGTATTGCACCATTCAATGCTGTTAAATTTGTAATATTTTTCCTGCATGCTCTTTCCTTCATCACTACGAAAAAGTACTTGTTGTTTCCATCACCTACATTAATCCACTGGGCTCTTGATTTCTACTGGAGTATCTTTTTTCAATACGTGACCATTTTTCTAGCTGGAATCTAGCTTCCTTCTCCACCATCCTTAGTTGATCTAAGTATCCTCTCTTAATTTCTCGTTAGCATTCAATTAGGTCTTTCCTTGCTTGTTCAATTTTCACTGCTGCATTTCTAAAATTATTATTGTTCAAATTCTTAAAAGCTATTTTCATAGCTTTCAATCTGTACCATATAGCTACTAACTTGCAATAGTGTTGTTCTATTCACCATCCCTCAGTAACAATTTTTTGAAATGCCTCATGTTCAGTCCAAACATTTAGGAACCGAAAAAGGTACTTTGATGCTGTTGTTTCTTTTTTGAAAAATCTAAAATAAATGGATCTCCAATTTCCAATGTTATATGCCCAAAGTTCATCATCCAGTCACCATTCCCCAAAGCTCGGTCAATCCTGCTAACTACTCTCTCTATTCCCATTTTGCTCATTTGTCCAGTTAAAGTAATCTCCTCTCCAAGGTATTTCAGCTATCATTGTATCAGAACAAAATTCTGAAAAGTTCTGGATATCAGTTATTATTACTATATGTTTTGATACTCTATCTTGAATAGCCATAATAGCATTAAAATCACCCCATATACTCTATCTTCAATTAGGTCTTTCCTTGTTTGTTCAATTTTCACTGCTGCATTTCTGAAATTATTATTGTTCAAATTCTTAAAAGCTATTTTCATAGCTTTCAATCTATACCATATAGCTACTAACTTGCAATAGTGTTGTTCCATTCACCATCCCTCAGTAACAATTTTTTGAAATGCCTCATGTTCAGTCCAAATATTTAGGAACCTAAAAAGGTACTTTGATGCTGTTGTTTCTTTTTTGAAAAATCTAAAATAAATGGATCTCCAATGTCTAATGTTATATGACCAAAGTTCATCATCCAGTCACCATTCCCCAAAGCTCGGTCAATCCTGTTAACTACTCTCTCTATTCCCATATTGCTCATTTGTCCAGGTAAAGTAATCTCCTCTCCAAGGTATTTCAGCTATCACTGTATCACAACAAAATTCTGAAAAGTCCTGGATATCAGTTATTGTTACTATATGTTTTGATACTCTATCTTGAATAGCCATAATAGCATTAAAATAACCCCATATAAGCCATGGTTGCTTTATAGATTGAGACAGGGTTCTAACTTTTTGCCACATTCCCTTTCTTATTTTTAAACTGTTATATCCATACACCACAGTCATAGCACATCAGACATTAGTGCTAGTGATATTATAATGGATAAATTGAGCATCAGTTTGTATTACATCAACATGCCAAAAATTTCTATTAAACAATATCCATATTCTTCCATTAGCCGCTTGATCATAATTATGTACTAGTTTCCAATGTTTTGCAGTCTTAAGGGCAATAACAGAAGCTTTATGTTATTTAATTCTGGTCTCCACTAATTCTGCTAAGAAAATATGATTTTGTTTAAAGTATTTAGCCAACTCCTTCTGTTTGTATCTTTGGTTTGCCCCTTTAAATTCCACATGAGCATTGTCATTTGGGCATTTCACTTGTACCACCTCTAACTGGTAGTTGTTTATCCCCCTGTCTTCCTGCTAGTATTCCAAATGCATTTTGTGTGGAAATTGAGAAGTCCATACCAATTACATAATTTCTAGGATTTGTGACACTAGCTTTTTCCCCAACGTATTATTCTCTTTCCCATTCATCTAAGTAGTGCCCTGTGTAGCTATCACTTCTTTCCCATCCTTATTTCTAGATGATTCATTTTGAACCATAACCTTTGTGTCACTAGCCCCTTACTTCACTATTCTTTAGCTGGTTAATGGGTTTTGCCATTTACTTTCTGCACCTTCTGTTGTTTCCCTTGCAATTCGTCATTACATTTGCAGATATGACCAATCTACTGACAATCTGGATAGAAATCAGGTTGCCATTCGAACCTCACCACTTGATGGTATATCTTTACCGATGGATCCTGTATTTTGACTTCTTTTGGTGGTGGTTTAGTTATGTCTACCTCAATCAACATCCTAGCAAATGAAATTCTCGATTGTTTTGCTATACATTGATCAGCAAAAAGTGGTACCCCAGTTGCACTTTCCAGTCTGCTCAACGATTCCTTACCCCAGCATATCATAGACAAATTAGGAAAAGAGACCCATAGAGGTATCTCTTTAAGAAAATTTGCATCAAACTCAGCATCAGGATACCATCTCTTCAAGATTATAGGCCTATTGCTGATTGTATAGGGGCCTCCATATAGAACTTCCTCCCGATCTTCTTCCTATTTGAATTTGGCAATGTAACATCCTTTATAATGACAAAACAGCTCAGAACATTTGGATTTAGTCCAGTTTTGAATAATGAATCTCTTCATGCGATTATACCCTGGGATTTATCCTATTACAACAACAATCAGAGAGTGTTTCCACTTATCAGCCTCCTTCGCCGTCTCCGTGGATCTAATTGAATAACTATATTACCATCCGCTATGTGACGACCCAAAGAGTCATCACCTATTTCCTCATCCACTTTGTGCTTTCGAGGTCTTGAAAACCTCATTTTTACTTGCCTCGATTTGCGTGCGCAGTCCGGGTGTGTAGCCGGAAGGCTTAAATATGAATTCTATGTGAAAATGATGAATTTTGATATTAATATGATTAAAGTTGACTTTGGTCAACATTTTTGATAAACGGACCCGGACCCTAGATTGGACGGTCCCGGAAAGTCCGTAGAAAAATATGGGACTCGGGCATGTGCCCGGAGTCGAATTCCGAGGTCTAGATCCTGAGGAAAGAATTTTTCTGTGAAATTATTAAGGAAAATGGAAATGAAAATTGAATAAAAGACTATGGTATCGGGCTCATATTTTGGTTACAACGCCTAGTACAAGTCTTAAATATGTGTTAAGCGCTTTCTGTAAAGTTTGGTCGAAATCGGACGTCATTTGACGTGTTTCGGACCTAAATATCTAAAGTTGGAAGTTTATGAAGTTTGAAATGAAAATGATGATTTTGAGGCTTGATTCAATGATTTTGATGTTATTTTGGCGATTTGATTGCACGGATAAGTTCGTAGGATATTTTTGAAGTTGTATACATATTTGGTTTGGAGCCCCGAGGGCTCGGGTGAGTTTTGGATAGGTGTCGAGTTGCATTTTTAACTTTGGAAAAATAGTTGCAGGTTAGGTCTAATATCTTCGCATTTGCGAAGGATTTCTCGCAAATGTGACACTCGCAAATGCGAACTCCCCATCGCAAATGCGAAGTCTGGGGATTTGGCTTGGGATCGCAAATGCGATTAAATTGCTCGCAAATGCGAGTAAGGGAATTTCAGGCACTGGTCGCAAATGCGATCACAGTGCCCGCAAATGCGAGAGTGCCAAGATCGCAAATGCGATCAATACTTCGCAAATGCGAAGTCTGCACTTAGGCCCAGTGTTCGCAAATGCGAACTGAAATGTCGCAATTCCCAGTCCTGTTTGGTTCGCAATTGCGCACCAAGGTTCGCAATTCCTATATCCGTAGCCCAGCAAATTTTATACTTAGTCGAAATTTCATCACTTTTCACCATTCTTTCAAAACCCAAACACCATAGGCGATTTTTCAAGAGCAAACTTTCTTCCAAATCACTTGTAAGTTGATTTTTACCCGATTATTTCAATCTTTAACGTCATTAAACATGTTTTCCACTTGAAATCAAGGATTTTCATGGGTGAAATTGGGGTTTTTGGGTAGAACCTAGGTTTTCCATAAATTGGGGAGTTGGACCTCGATTTGAGGTCCGATTTCAAAACAAATTACATATTTTAATTCGTGGGGGAATCAGTAATCGGATTTTAGTCCGAACTTCGGGTTTTGACCACGTGGGTCCGTGGGCATTTTTGGAATTTTTGGGAAAAACTTGACAAAATCATTTTTATGCATTCAAATTGATTCATATAATGTTTATTAAAGTAATTGAATAATTTGTGATTAGATTCGAGCGAATTGGAGGTGGAACCGCGAAGTAAAGCGATAGTTGAGGATTAAGTGAATTTCAAGGCTTTGAGGTAAGTGTTTGGTTTAACCCTAGCTTGAGGGAATATGAGTTGAGTCTTATTGCTAATTGCTATGTGATCGAGTATGATGTATAGGCATGGTGACGAGTATCTATACATTGGTGTCTAGCATTATCGTGAGTCCTTATAATGCGATTATCATGACTTGGTTGTGAACTCCGTGTTTATTGGAGGATTTCTATATGCTGTGAATAACGTGTGAATGGTAAAATGATTATTTGATTCCTGGGAGCATTGGCTCGAATTGTGATACGAATATTGAGAGTGTATAAAATGACTTGATTCTTTGGAGCGTGGGCTCAAAATAGTAGAGTGAATTAAAAAAATAAGAAAAGTAAGAGAGAGAAAGCGTTGTTAATTACTCCCTTGCCGGGACATTTGGTTGAACTTGTTGGTTATTTCCCTTGCCGGGATTTTTGTCAAATATTTGCTTATTATTATGTCCCTTAATTGTAACTGTTGTTTGGGAAGTCAGACTGTTAAATGATATTGAGGATCGGGTTGCATGCCGCAACAATGATATTGAGGATCGGGTTGCGCGCCGCAACAATAATATTGAGGATCGGGTTGCGCGCCGCGACAATGATATATGAGGGTCGGGTTGCGCGCCACAACAGTGATACCTGATAAATGGTATGGGTCGGGTTGCAGGCCGCAACCGTGATATTTGTGGAGCGGGTTGCACGCCGCAACAGTGATATTTGCAGAGCGGGTTGCACGTCGCAACAGTGATATATGTGGAGCGGGTTACACGCCGCAACAATGATATTTGTGGAGTGGGTTGCACGCCGCAACAGTTATTGATACCATGTGTTTGTATTGAGTATTGATTCCTTGTTCATTGTGAATTTAAGCTGCTTTAGTTGGTTACTCGGGATTACTGTTGATATTGTATCTCCCCATAGCATGTTTCCCCCTCTCATGTTGTTAATTGCCTTGTATTCGATTTCTGCTGTATATTTATAACTGCACAGGTTTATGTGGTGTCCAGTCTAGCCTCGTCACTACTTCGCCGGGATTAGGATAGACACTTACCAGCACATGGGGTCGGTTGTGTTGATGCTACACTTATGTGCATTGCACATGTCCAAGTTTTGAGGAGCAGCAGTAGCATTAGTGCGGGAGTAGGCTTTCATTTTCACGAGACTGAGGCAGCCTTGCAGGCGTCCGCAGGCCCGGCGTCTCTTCTTTATGTTCTCTTTTAGACTGTTGCCTCATTGTTTTCGAGATGGACAACTTATATATTTCTTTCAAACCGTTGTATTTAGTATATTCATAGTAGTTCGTGAGTACTGTGACACCAAATCTTGGATAGAGGCTATTAATGAATGTTCGGCGTTATGAATCGTAATTATAAATCAGACTTCCGCTATTATTCTTGTTAAATTTTCTTGTTCTATATTGATTTTGTAAACTGTTAAAGTAATTGTCTAGTAATGAAAGGGTAAATAAGTTGGCTTGCCTAGTTACCACGAGTAGGCGTCATCACGATCCTGATAGTGGGATATCCGGGTCGTGACACACTAATCATCGGTAGAATGTAAGACAGAGCAAGGCCATTAGATGCCATACAATTCTTAACAAACAAATTAACCCACGCCGGAGCTATCGGATCCTTGTTAACCATCAAATTATGTGAAATTTGCATATGCATTTGATTGTGTTTTTTCCATAACCGTTACATTCGATGATGACGGCACACAATCATTCAAAATTTTGCTCTTTTCATTATCATCCTTATTCATTCTACTGTACTCAGCAACTATGCATTGGCATGACAACAAACCATAAGATCGAGGTCATATAGTGAAGGCAGATCATCGTCGAGGTCGAAGTAGCTTAAATAGAAGATGAGGACGAGGACTCCTCGGAGCATTGTCAGAGGAATTAGTTAAAAAATCTCACCCCTGTCGGGAGAACTGTGTTCCCTTATTTACATTAATGCCACTTATAATCAGTTATTGCTTTCTTTCACATACTTGAGTCATTTATTGCTTCATTATTACTCCATGATCTTGTTGCTTAACAACACACGTTTAATAGTTGTCACAATACAATAGATATGTCGTTTGGACATTTATATTAACTTAAATTAACCCCTTTTCTTTACAAATATAATTGTATAAAAACTTTAATCTAAATATTTGTTCATAGAGCCAATAGCGATCTTTATTAGTCTTTCTCCCTCAGCAATTGCACATTGCACAAGAAAGAATTCGTTCGCACTATTTGTTCTTTCTGTAATAACCTGGATTATTTTTATATACTTATTAATTGTGAGATTAGAAAATTAATTTTATTTTTTTCTAGTTACTGTGTCATATACTAAGGTAGCGAAAGAGAATATATTGTAATATATAAAATATTGAAATAGTTAATTTGCTAGTGGACCAAGTCTCATTAAATATAAGGGAGAAATTCAAAAATAGGCAGATTTACAAGTGGTCATTCAAAAATAACCACAGTTTCAAAAGTAATCGAAATTTAGCCACTTTTCATGTAAAGATAAATCTGAATGAAAATATTGTTCAAAATCCGGGAAATACTCCAGCATAATTTACTGGAGTTCCAGCATAAGTATACTGGAACTCCAGTATATTATAACGAAGTTCCAGCATATAAATATACTGGAACTCCAGCATATTATAATGGAGTTCCAGCATACTGGAACTCCAGCATATCCAGTATAATATGCTGGAAGTTCATACAGAGGTCTTCCAATCTCTAGTATATTATGCTGGAACTTTCCACATGTTGGAGTTCCAATATAATATGCTGGAAGTTCATACACATGTGCACCGATATCCAGTATATTATGCTGGACCGGTCCCTGTTGCAGCAAAATAGTGGATGTTTTTCATTGACTCGCTGGCTATTTATTTAATGACCAGTCCGAAAACTTGCTAGCTCGTGCTATTTTGTTTGGATAATCATGTGCTTAGATAATAAAAGAATTGGGCTTAGACATCCCAAGTCCCAAATGATGCCCATGTTTAAGAGAGTACTAGGGCAGTAAAATATTCTTATTCTAGTAATGAAGAGAAGAAGCAAAATTGATTAAGAGCATCGGAAATATTGACGGCACTTTAGAAAGCTTTTATTGTGAAGATCTTTTACAACTTTATAGGACTCCACATATGAATATTAACTTTAACATACACTTTGAATTTATTTTGTCTAGTATAAAAGTAATAGTAAAATAAAGTGTATAAGCCAATGATTAAGGTGAGAATTCCAGGACCAAATATTATAGCAATAATCCGGAAGCCTGTAAATTACATAGCGTGGGACTGCAAACTAAGAACTGATCTATGAAAGAGTTATTTGGGCTTTACTGTCTTAGAATATTGGTGGCTAAAGGATGATATATTTTTTTTGGCATAGCAAGGTTAATAGGCTATATTTTAATGTTATATAATTAAGTTAATTTGAGTTCAGAAACTAGGAGCAGTAACAATTCATTGTCTTTTACAATGGTAGAAAGAATCCAAGTAATCAAGTAATTTATATTTGTATATACTCTTACTCTTCAGTGGTGACGTGAACTAATATGAGTAATATGATTACCATATATATGTGTTGGTTTTTTTTTGGTTATTATATTGTATTTGTAAATAATAATTATAAAAAATAAAACCTTTGTGGTTTGTGTACTCCCGTTTTAGAGAGTAAAGCCTTCGTGGCGTTCTATTGGAGATTAAAATATACATAATTTTTTAACTCCAGTTTTAAACATTTATTAAACGTTTGTTTGTGTCATTTTTACAGAAAAAATGGCGAATGAAAGAGGAAACCAAGTTGTTCCGATGGTGACTGTCAACACATCGACAAACCATGTTCCGACGGTGACTGTCAACGCATCGACAAGCCGAACACCGGTGTTGGCACCGGCAGAAAAACCCAAAAACCTTTTCGGGATTGATTTCAAGTGCTGGCAGCAGAAGATGTTCTTCTACTTGACTACGTTATGTCTATAGAAGTTCATCAAGGAAGATGTTCCTGATCGGTCCGATGAAACTCCAGAGAATAAAAGCTTTCTCATGACTGAGGCGTGGAAGCATTCTGAATTTTTGTGCAAGAATTATATTTTTAGTGGACTGGATGATAATCTGTATAATGTATACAGTGGCATGGAGACGTCAAAAGAATTGTGGAATGCGCTTGAAAAGAAATACAAAATTGAAGATGCCGGGATGAAGAAATTCGTCGCCGCCAAATTTTTGGACTACAAAATGGTAGATAGCAGTTTGTTATTACCCAAGTCCAGGAATTGCAAGTGATTATTCATGATGTACTTGCTAAAGGAATATTTCAAATAAATACTAATGTTGAAAAGTAAAAATTTTAGTATTTTTACTAACAGAATTTTCATTGAAGGTCTTGTCATCAATGAAGCATTCCAAGTAGCAGCAATAATTGAGAAGTTGCCTCCATTGTGGAAGGACTTCAAAAATTATTTGAAATACAAACGAAAGGAGATGTCCCTTGAAGATATCATTGTTCGGTTGAGAATCGAAGAGGACAATAAAGTTGCTGAAAGGAGAGGTCGTGAAAATTCAACAATAATAGGAGCAAATATTGTAGAAGATAACAAAAAGAGAAAGAAGACGTCTTGTCTGAAGTACAACCCAAGCAAGAAGCGGTTCAGTGGAAACTGCTACAATTGTGGGAAAATCGGACACAAATCTACGGAGTATCGTGCTCGGAAGAAAGACAAGAAAAGGGGTCAAGCAAACATGGTAGAAAAACATGATGATATTGATGACTTGTGTGCCATTCTTTCTAAATGCAACTTGGTAGGAAATCCGAAGGAGTGGTGGATTGATTATGGAGACACTCGCCATGTTTGTGCTATGAGAGAAGCATTTTCTATATATGCTTCTGTTGGACCCGAAGAGACGCTTTCTATGGGAAATGCTGCTACAGCAAAAATTGAAGGATATGGGAAGATATTTCTGAAAATGACTTCCGGCAAAGTGGTAACTTTGAACAACGTCCTTCATGTTCCTGAGATTAGGAAGAATTTAGTCTCTACTGGACTTCTTGTTAAGCACGGTTTTAAGTGAGTTTTTGTATCCGACAAGGTTGTAATAAGTAAGAATGATATGTTTGTAGGAAAATGTTACATCACTAAGGGCCTTTTCAAGCTGAATGCAATGATTATTGAAAATAATAATAAAATTTCAGCTTCATCTTACTTACTTGAGTCAAATAATTTGTGGCATGAACCTTGTGGAAAATGATTAACTTGAAAGTATTGCCTAAGTTTGAATGCGAAAAATCAAAATGTCAAATATGTGTGGAATCTAAGTTTGTTAAACATCCTTATAAGTCGGTTGAAAGGAATTCAAATCCTTTAAACTTAATTCACACAGATATTTGTAACATGAAGTCAATACCATCTCATGGTGAAAAGAAGTATTTCATAACTTTTATTGACAACAGTACTCGATATTGCTACGTTTACTTACTTAATAGTAAAGATGAAGCAATAGATGCATTCAAGCAATACAAAAATGAAGTTGAAACTCAACTTAACAAGAAAATCGAAATGATAAGAAGTGATAGGGGTGGTGAATATGAATCTCTTTTTGAACAAATATGTTTAGAATATGGAATTATTCATCAAACAACGGCCCCTTACACGCCCCAATCCAATGAGATTGCAGAAAGAAAGAATTGTTCATTAAAGGAGATGATGAACGCATTATTGATAAATTTTGGATTGCCACAGAACTTGTGCGGGGAAGTCGTTCTTACGGCTAGTCGAATACTAAATAGAGTACCCCATAGCAAAACACAATCTATTCCATATGAAAAATAGAAAGGAAGGAAGCCCAACTTGAATTATTTGAAAGTGTGGGGGTGTTTGGAAAAAGTGCAAGTTTCTAAATCCAAGAGGGTAAAAAATAGGACCGAAAACCGTTGATTGTATTTTCATAGGATATGCGACCAATAGTAAAGCATATCGATTTCTGGTTCCTAAATCAGAAAATCCCGACATTCATAATAATACGGTTATAGAATCAGATAATGCTGAGTTCTTTGAAAATATATATTCGTATAAAAAGGAATGTGAGTCGATTGGTGAAGGATCTAAATGACCTCGGGAAGAAACAAAAGAAAGTATATTTAATCAGGAGAATCCAAGACGTAGCTAACATCAAAGAACGTCTACTTCGTTTGGATCAGATTTTGTGACTTTCTTATTGGAAAATGAGCCTTGAACATTTAAAAAAGCTATGTCTTCTTCGGAATCATTATTCTGGAAAGAGGCAGTCAATAGTGAAATAGAATCTATATTGAACAACCATATATGGGAATTGGTTGATCTTCCTCCTGGAAATCAACCTTTGGGTTATAAATGGATTTTTAAAAGAAAAATGAAAGATGATGGTATTATTGATAAATTTAAGGCAAGACTTGTTGTCAAAGGGTATAGACAACAAGAAGGTCTTGACTACTTTGATACACATTCTCTGATGACGAGAATTACGTCCATACGACTGCTAGTAGCTGTAGTTGCAGTTTATGGTCTTGAAATTCATCAAATGGACGTAAAGACTGCCCTCTTAAATGGAGATTTGGAGGAAGAAATCTACATAGAACAACCTGAAGGCTTTGTTGTTCCAGGTAAAGAAAAGAAGGTATGTAGACTTATTAAGTCCCTCTATAGAATAAAACAAGCACTCAAACAATGGCATGCGAAATTTGACCAAACAATGTTGTCAAATGGTTTTAATATAAATGAATGTGATAAATGTGTGTACATTAAAAATGTTCCAAATGACATAGTCATTGTTTGTCTATACATGGATGATATGCTGATAATGAGTAATGACATTGCCAACATAAATGCGACTAAGGGTATGCTAACTAGCAAGTTTGATATGAAGGACTTGGGAGTTGCGGATTTAATTCTGGGGATTAAGATCCAAAAGACTCTTCAAGGTTTGGCATGATCACAATATCATTATATTAAGACAGTACTTGAAAAATTCAAGCACTTAGGCTTTAAAGTTGCAAAGACTCCAATTAACATGAATCTTGCATTAGCAAAGAACAAAGGCCAAATCATATCACAATTGGATTATGCTCGTGTGTTGGGATGCTTAATGTACATCATGAATTGTACACGATCAGATATAGCTTGTGCTATAAGTAAACTAAGTCGATACACTAGCAATCCAGGTCAATCTCATTGGATGGCCATAAAACGAGTTTTGGGATATTTAGAACATACCCAAAACATTGATTTGCACTGCAGTAAATATCCTGCGGTGATTAAAGGATATTATGATGCAAATTGGATCACCGGTTCAACTGATTCGAAGTCCACAAGTTGATATGTATTCACAATTAGTGGAGGAGCGGTATCTTGGAAGTCGTCCAAACAAACTTGTATTGCCCGCTCTGCAATGGAGGCTGAGTTCATAGCCTTAGATAAAGCCGGTGAAGAAGCTGAATGGCTCCGAAACTTCTTGGAAGACATTCCATTTTGGACCAAACCATTGGCACCAATATGCATACATTGCGATAGCCAAGCGGCAATTGGAAGGGCTGAGAGCATTATGTATAACGGTAAATCTCGTCATATACGACGAAGACATAAAACTGTTAGGCAATTACTCTCTAGAGGAATTATCACGATTGACTATGTAAAGTCAGGTGATAATGTGTCGGATCCACTTACAAAAGGCCTAACTAGAGAGGTAGTTGAGAAATCATCGAGGGGAATGGGACTGTGGCCGAGAACAAGTCATTGTGGCGGTAACTCTACCTAGAAGACTGGAGATCCCAAGATCTAGGTTCAAGGAGATCAAACAAAGTTATTAATGACGGTTCAACATTGTCAACAAATATTTTGGTCCATTCTCGTGATGAGACAATGTTCAGTACCAAGGATAAAGCATTAAGGCTTTTTAATGATTTCTAAATTTGATACGTGGTATATCAAATAGTGTATCTACAGAATGACACGTTTAGGAATGGAATCACCTATGTAAGTGTGAAGTGTTACCCGCTTCAAGGAGAATTTTGCAAGGCCAATTCTCTAATGGCTGAAACGAACACAATAATGAGAACCAAAGACGGTTAAGGGTTGATTGTGTGACTTATGGTTGTCTAGGTATACACTAAAGTTCGACGGTTCAAAGATATCAAATCTACCGATTGACCGAGTATATTCGACATAAGTTCACTACGGAAAGTTCAAAGGGAAACCTACTTATCCAGATGCAATTAATCCTTGCTTGTGAATCACACAAGTTTTTCATGCATACTTTCGTGATATAGCCATTCCCCATTCATGTGGGGGATTGTTAAGGTTTACATTTTTAATATGGAAAGATATTAAAAAGAGGGTGAATGGGAAATGGAGGAAAAATGAAATTTTTGAGTAAAATTTTAAGTTTCCCTCTATTTTTTCAATGAGACATTGTCCCTCGTTGGTAGAGGATAAGAATTTTGTGGGTTTATATACAAATTCACTTCTAATAGCTCTTAAAGAGTTAGGAAGAAGGCAAGTCTCGTGCCCTCGTCGTCGTCGCTCGCTCGACTCGACTCGGCTTCGACTACGGCTACAGCTTCGGCTTCGGCTTCGGCTTCGGCTCCGGATTTGGATTTGGATTTGGTCAAATGATCGATCGAGTGATTAATTTTTTGGACCAAATTTAGTTATTAATAGTGAATATTAACGTGATATAATCCGTGTTTGTAACAGATATTTTTCAATCCGTGTATTGTACCACCAGTTGCAATAGCAGCCGCTCCAAGTGCTTGCTCCACAACAAAGTGCTTGCTCCACAACAAGCTAATGCTTGCTCCATAACAAGCTAGTGCTTTTTCCACCATGGAGAAGGGGGCGGATTTCTCACAAACTGGCTGCTATAAATATGAGCAGCAGCAGTTGGAGAAAGACACCGAAAATTAAGAGCTATAGATATTCTCTTCACAGAAAACTCAACTTGGCTATACTTTGCATTCCTTCCTCTCACAATTTCCATTCGACTTCTGAGTTCTCCTCCCTTATTCTGCATTATTTTTAACTACAAACAAAGCATCTGTAAGTGTGATTTGCTGCCAAACTTTATGTTCGCTGAAACACTGGGGTTTGAAGTACCGCTATACCAGTGTGTAATTCATTCTATCCTGGGAGGAAATAATCCATAACATTGGGTACTAGGAGGGGATTAAATTCCTTAAGGAAACACTGTGAATTTAGTGGGCTCGAATTAATTTCGGTTTCATTTATATTTATGTTTATACGCTAACGTTTTATTTTTTAGAATTATTATTTACAAATACAGGATAATAACCACACAAGAAAACTAACAATATGTTGACAATAATTAAGACAAGGATGTGAAGAAATTATTATGGTAATGAACAAGTAGTGATGAGAACAATGATTAGGAATTTAACTATTACATGAAAGTTACGAGACTTTGCATGTTAGAAGGAAGACAAAGGTATAAGAACGTGAAGTTCTTCTAGGACGTTACCATTGAAGCATTACGGTGCCTCATTTGGAATTTAATTGTGCGCAGACTTTTATTGATTAGATCGAGGGATGAATTTAATTTTTGACTTGTCCAAAAATTATGAAAATTATTCACCTAGACTAATTAGGACGTGTTATTTAATATTTTGTATAGATGGAGGCCATTGGAGGTTATTTTTTTTTGTGCTTGATAACTAGGGATTCTAGTCTATTTTATACTTTTTTTTGCTTGAGTTTTGGATTAAAAGTGTGTACAAGTAATTCTGAAAGCTTACATGTTGTGCCTGTTTACAGTGTTCGGTCAAAAAGTGACAAGGAAGTCAAAAACTAGCTCAAAAAGGAGTCAAACATGCACAAGTGCCAAGAACAAGTCAAAGCACCGCTACAGCAGTAAGTCCACCGTGGCAGCAATAGACCCACCGCGACTGCGGTTCTTTTATCGCGGTCCGCGGTGGCAAAGATCATAGAAGATGCATGATCACGCCCAACTATGACTTATAAAAAGGACAAAGCAGTCGGTGCAAATATAATTCGAGTATTTAGCCGAGAGTCAAATCCACAGGGAATTAACCTACCAATTACTCTTGTTAGACTCACTAAATTCTTCGTAGTCAACTTCCCAGATATTTCGAATAACAATTGGAGATGTTTTTACTAACTATAACTGAATAACGTTAAGTAAACTAAAAGCTAACTATGATTAAGTTGTACACAAATAAGAGAAGGATCTACGGTTGTGCTTTCCCCTATTGATGGAATCCTTTCCTATTATGTTTCGCATAGAATTGTCTAATCGTCTCTATCGATCATGAGCACTCTTACTACCGTAAATCTCTCCCGAGTAATTACGATAATTTATTAGACGTACTCTCCCGAGTTACGCTAGCTGACTTTTATTACGGCTCACTTTAGATCGCACCCAAGGTTTCGTTATCCCTAATCCCACCTTTAAACCTTCGGTTATTGATTCCTCGTATACTTTGGGAGTTGTATTGTTCAACAATTACCTAAATATGTACTCTCTCTCGAGTAATACATACCAAATAGGCACAGCTAATTGAGGATCCTATCAATTAACTACAACAAGAACATAGTTGAACAAATAGAGATTAAACCGGCCGAACTATGTTAACATAACATGAAGTTCATCCTTCAACAGGTTCCATCAAAACCCTAGACAAAATATTTAGCTACTCATAATCGTATTCATACTACCAACAACAAAATTCATCATAAATGGTAAATACAAAAGGAATAAAGGAAGAATTCGATGTCGAATTATCCTCTTTGCCTCTTGCCTCTCCTTTCCTTCAACTAAGTTGTAAAACCCTTAACAATGTCCCTTTAGGCGAGCTGGACCTCTTATAGGTTAAGTGGAATTACCCCTAAACTTCCAATTTTACCCCTGAAATTATATGTTCCGAACTGAACTAAAGCGGCACCGCTCGTGCCCGAGCTAATGGCCGCGCATATAGCATAGTATTCTGCATCGGGGTTCTGAACTAGCGCGGTCGCGCTAAGCTGTTCAGCATTTTTTCTCTTCTTTCACCCGTACTCAGCTCCGAGGGGCTTCCCTTGCTTTAATTTAGCTCCAAATATTATACTAAGTCCTCATAAGCGCAACTCGCTCCTGCAAAACATGAAATTCACAATTAGAACCAATTTATCGTCGATTAACTATCCTAGAACAGTGAAGCATAGTCAAGTTGGGGCATAAATAGTCGCTAGATTACATGAATCTACCATATTATCAACACCCCACAATTAAATCATTGCTATTCCTCGAGCAATCCACCACACTCTATAGAGGTTCCTTTACTAAGCTTTTCCCCTAACGTATCACACCAAGAACACATCGCCAAAGTTACGTCTAGTAGTGGACAATCTTTGCCTCAAAAGTCGACTCTCACGTGCCGTGCAATATTCATACTTACTCAAATTTACTCTATACACAGGTCAAGACTTACCTTTCCTTCGTGAATCACATGCCTTCACATCACACAAGAGAGTGTAGATATGTAATTTTTGACCCTCCCAAAGATTTTATATATTTTAGTATTTAAATATTTAGTTTAGGTCTAGTATCGTTATTTTAAGTAGTTTTGACTCTTTTACTTTATTTTATCACAAAAATGAAAATACAAAAATAGTTTCACTTTATTTCAAGAATATCAGTATTTTGGTAGTAATACTATTTTAATTTTTGCGATGATTTTTACTTAATCCCATTTTATTTTTAGTATGATATTTTAAAAGATACAAAAAATAATTTTATTTTAACGGTTAGTTTTATTTTCAATAGTAATTTTTACTTAAGTAGGATTAATTAATATAAATGTTTGTAGTATTTTTATTCTTGTTTCAGCAAGAAAGAATCAAATTTAGGCTAAAATAATCTAATTTTAAGGCCCATTTCGGTTGAGCCCTTAGCCCATACCCTTCTTAGCCCACTACACCACCTTTCCCTAACCTAAGACGCATCTTCTTAACCAAGACCTAAACGAAGAAAACCCTAGACCTAAGGGAACCTTCCAGCCGTCACCCAAAACAACACCTCTGAGATCCTCTTCATCTTCAGCCTACACTACCAAAAACCCTATAGAACCCTACACCAGCAGACACCCTCACACCCTTCAGCCGACGCCGACGCTTCTAAACCCATTCCATCTGCCACCGTTTACTCATCTCCCCAACATCCCTTGAAACCTAGAGTAGTCGACCATTCCGTCAAACAAAAACATCCGTTAGCCATGAAATTGTAATGGACTTACTATTTTTGGAATTAAAACTAAAGATCAATTGAGAAATGATGGAAGAGTTTTATTAGAATTCAATGGCAATCAACGATTGTACAACTCTATTGAAATTTACAATGGAATTACAAATCTATAGATCAATCTGCAACTCCATTGATGAATTCAACCTGAAAGAAGAAGAAAATTATAATAGGAAAAGAAGAAGAAGGAAGAAGATGAGAGTAGGAGACGAGAGAGAAGTGAGAAAGAATACCAGTCCAAAACTGAAGTGTGCCAGCCTAATTCGGTTATAACAACCCATTTGTAACTGCTCTTAATTTCTGGGCCTTTGGATGAAATTGAACTTCTAATCTCCACCGTTGATTTGATAATAATCTGGACCCTTGATCTATTATTGAATCTCCCTTGTATTGGCACGTGTCTCACCTTTATGAATACCCTAGTTTCTTATTTCGTTTCTCATACCGCCTTTCCCCATTCTTAACAATACCTCCTCGTTGAAATCGACCTTGTCCACAAGGTCGAAACTGATCTGCAAATGCCAAAAATTGACCCTTAATATACCCCCAATCTTCCCACGTTGCTTCATCCACACTTAGATTAGTCCAATGGACTAACACTTTCACTGTAGCAATGTTATTGAACTTCACTGTTCGTCGCTTCAAAATGGCTAGAGGCTGTACAAGAACACGACCTTCATTATCACAAGCTGGGGCTGATGGCTGGACTGTATTGATGGTCCTACTCGCCGCTTCAGCTGAGAAATATGGAAGACAGGATAGATCTATGAACCTGGAGGTAGATCCAACTGGTAAGCCATTGACCCTACTCTTTTTAGTACAGTGTAAGGCCCATAGTACATAGAAAATAGTTTTAAATTCTTCCTTATTGCCATAGATGCATGTCTATAAGGTTGAAGCTTGAGATAGACAAGGTCGCCTTAATTGAGGACTCTATCAGTCCTATTCTTGTCTGCGTAGAACTTCATGCGGGCCTGGGCCTGTATAAGATTCTCCTTGAGCTGTTGTACCATCTGTTGTCGTTATGAAAGACATGCACCAACCTGTGAGTCTGAGGATTGGGGAAAAAATCCTAATGGACTTTGGGGTGGGGCATAGACATAGAGTGCTTGAAATGGGGTAGTTTTTAAGGAGTTGTGGTGGTTGGTATTATACTACCACTCTGCTAATGGAAGCCAAGTAACCCATTGTTTAGGTTCAGAAGACACCATAGATCTGAGATAAGATTCCAAGCAGCGATTGAGTCTTTCAGTCTGTCCATCTGTTTGGGGATGGTAGGCAGTGGACATGGTAAGTTTGGTCCCCAATGTTCTGAAAAACTGCTACCAAAATTGACTTGTAAAAATAGAGTCTCTATTTGAAACTATAGTCTTAGGAAGACCATGAAGTTTGTAGATTTCCTTCAAAAAGAGGCTGGCCACATCCTTCACTGTATAGGGATGTTTAAGGGCCAAAAAGTGTCCATACTTAGTGAGTCTGTCCACAACAACCAAGATAGTATTCTTTTGATTAGAAGAAGGCAGCCCTTCAATAAAGTCCATGGCTATGTCTAGCCAAGGAAATTCAGGAATAGGATGTGGCTGCAAAAGCCCTGTAGGATGAACATTTTCATTCTTGACTCTTTGGCAAGTGTCACATTCAGACACCCATTTAATAATTTCAGCCTTCATGCTGGGCCAGTAAAATATAGCTTGGACCCTTTTATAAGTTCCCTGCTGCCCAGAATGACCCCCTAAGGGAGACAAATGTAATGTCTCAAAAAGTTTCAGCCTCAGATTAGATCTTTTGCCCATAAAGATCTTCACATCAAACCTAATAACTCCTTGAGTTAAGGTATATTTGGGTTTATCTCTAGGGTTAGTGATTAACTCAGTTATGAGCTGTTTTGCCATGGGATCCTGCTCATAACTCAACTCTATCTCCTTCATCCAAGTAGTTTCCACATTAGAAATAGCACAAAATTCAGACTCCCCTTCTTGTTTTCTGGATAAGGCATGAGCTACCCTATTTTCAGCCCCCTTTTTATACTTTATCTCATAATCTAACCTCAACAACTCAGTTAACCCCTTTTGTTGTAAGGCAGTAGTCACTCTTTGTTCCAGCAGATATTTCAAACTATGATGATCAGTTTTGATGATAAAATGAGTCCCTTGTAGGTAGTGTCTCCACCTGTCAACTGCAGATAACACAGACATGTACTCCTTCTCATAAGTAGATAAGCCCATATGCCTAGGTGCTAATGTTTTGCTGAAAAAAGCAATAGATCTGCCCTCATGCATTAGTACTGCACCCATTCCCTTATCACATGCATTAGTTTTAATAATGAATGGCTTAGTGAAGTCTGCTAAAGCCAGTACAGGAGCTGTTGTCATAGCTTCCTTAAGCTGACAAAATGCCTGTTCAACCTCTGAATTCCACTAAAAGGCATTTTTCCTCAATAAGATTGTCAATGGTTTGCTAATGATCCCATATGACTTAATAAACCTCCTGTAATATCCTGTCAACCGTACGAACCCCCTCAAGGCTTTAATTGAGTTTAAAAAAAGGCCATTTAGACATGGCCTCAATCTTAGAAGGGTCAGTTGACACTCCTTTCCCAGTGATAATGTGCCCCAAATAATCTACTCTATGTTGTCCAAAAGAACACTTGGACAGTTTAGCATAGAGTTGTTCAGTTAAGAATAGAGAAAGGCGGTCCGAGAAATGAAATAAGAAACTAGGGTATTCATAAAGGTGAGACACGTGGCAATACAAGGGAGATTCAATAATAGATCAAGGGTCCAGATTATTAGTCAAATCAATGGTAGAGATTAGAAATTCAATTTCATCCAAAGTCCTAGAAATTAAGAGCAGTTACAAATGGGTTATTATAACCGAATTAGGCTGGCCCAGCACTTCAGTTTTGGACCGGTATTCTTTCTCACTTCTCTCTCGTCTCCTACTCTCATCTTCTTCCTTCTTCTTCTTTTCCTATTCTAATTTTCTTCTTCTTTCAGGTTGAATTCATCAATGGAGCTGCAGATTGATCTTTAGATTTGTAATTCCATTGTAAATTTCAACAGAGTTGTACAATCATTGATTGCCATTGAATTCTAATAAAACATTTCCATCATTTCTCAATTGATCTTTTAGTTTAAATTCCAAAAGTAGTAAGTCCATTACAAATTGGTATCAGAGCACTTTCCAGGCCCATTCATGATGACAGGAGCAGAAACACAATCAAAATCTACAGATGATTCAGTTAAGAAATTGGAAGCCCAATTACAGAGTTACATGATATCTAATGATTCAAAAATTGATGAATTAGGTAACAAAATCGATAAGTTGATGGAGAAGATCATTGCGCCACAAGGAGGGATTCTGGGTAGTGCACCAGCTGAAAGAATGGAGATCATGGGATCTGGTGGTCGAACTCGAGCTAGAGAAAATGGTGAACCCTCATTTGGTCGACCTCAAGGGATTTATGCTCATTCCAAGTGGGAAATTCCCTATTTTGACGGAGTAGATCCTTGTGCTTGGTTGCGAAAATGTGAGAGGTGCTTCCAGTACAATCACATAACTGATCCACAACAGAAACCGGAGGAAGCTGTACTTCACCTTAATGGTAAGGCAGAATCTTGGTTCTTTTCCTATCATGTTAGTAAAGGTATGGTTAGATGGGCAGATTTTACCATAGAAATCTATAATAGATTTGAAGGTGAAACAAATAATAAACTGAATTTGATTGGTGAATTTAAAAACATAGAACAAAAGGGACTGTTAATGAATATTTGGAGCAATTTGAGGACTCTAAGGCTTGGGTGTTGATTAAAAACCCCACTATACCTGAGGATTTTTTCTTAGAGTTTTTTATTGAAGGACTCAAGGAAGAATCAGATATCCTATTAAGCTACTAGAACCATACTCATTTAGTAAGGCTTTGGAGAAAGCTAGACACCAGGAGAATATGATAGAGTACTTAAACAAGAAGGAGAAAGCACAAAGAAATAAGGGATTAACTACCAACTACTCTACTCAGGTCACTAGAGCACCTAATAATTCAGTGAGTAATCAGGGAAATAAATTGTTTGAGACTATGAGGGCTCAAGGACTGTGTTACAAGTGTGGGGAGAAGTACCATCCCGGGCATCAGTGTAAACAGAGACAATTAAATGCTATCTCTGCTAGCACTGACCAAGAGACCAATGAGATAGAGGGTACAGGAATTGAAGAAATAGAGCCCTACTTATAGGAGGAGGAAGTAGTGGATGAGGCAATTAGTCTAAATACATTATCAGGGACTGGGGTTCCTACTACTATTAGACTGAGGGGTGAATCTAAGAAAAATAGTATGTCAATTTTGTTAGACTCGGGGAGTACCCACAGTTTCCTGGATATAGAAACTGCAAAAAAAAATGTTATGTGCAATTTAGGAGACATCTCCTAAGAGGGTTAATGTGGCTAATGGGAACCATGTGAGGAGTTATCACACTTGTCCATTCTTTAAGTGGAAGATTCAAGGTGTGGAATTTGAAGATTCAGTGAAGTTGATTAGACTGGGAGGGAATGAAATGATTTTAGGGGGAGACTGGATGAAAAAACATAACCCTGTACTTTTGGATTTTATAGAGTACAAGGTGGAAGTGACTCATAAAGGAAAAAGAGTGGAGTTAAAGGGGATTTGCAGCCGAGGGGAGCTAAAAATATGTCTGCCTATGGGGTGAAACAACTGCTCAAAAAAGGGAAGACAAACCGGACACTTGATCTATTATTGAATCTCCCTTATATTGCCATGTGTCTCACCTTTATGAATACCCTAGTTTGTTATTTCATTTCTCAGACCGGCCTTTCCCCATTCTTAACAAAATGCCCCATCTCCCGCCACCACTAGCCAGCAACTCACTCTCACTTTCTTAGCTTCACCCTCCACAACGACCTCCTCCATTGAAGACCAGAAGGTAGCCACAATTCCTCCAAGGACAGCTTCTTCTTGACCCCTGAAATTCATCACCTCTACACCGAAAACCACCAAAAAAACCATCCGCCCCTATTCACTCTAAGAGCTCCGGCGAGCATCTGCCGGAATTCGGCGATTGTGAATGCAACAACCCCTTCTCCTCACTGTGTCAATCAAGCCTCTCATCCCTCGTTTATCTAGAGTCACCGAAAATCTGCCGCTTGCCTAATTTGGTCGAGTTAAAGAGGTCAAATTCGAGGTCACCGGCGAGTTTCAGTTCGTTGGTCTTGGTCGAGTTTTCTTATTCCCGATTCAGTTTGGATTAAGTCCAATTTCTCAGAAGAAAATTATAATTAACGGTCTCATTCTCTTTTTTTTTCTTTTTGTGTGCATTTTTATGTTTTAACTTTGCTGTTAATTGCTTGAATTTGCAAAAGATGATTTTGTGGCTGATGTTATAATTTGTATGTTAGTAAGTTCTTGGCAGAACACTTGTTATGCTTTGAATTATGGGTTTAGTTAAAAGCTAAAATTGAAGACGATGTTGCCTTGAAGATAAGGAAGTGATTTGAACTTAAGAATGCTTTTGATTAATTTTCTTGTTTGATTTTATTCTATTAATGGTTGTGGGATCGGGAATTAAAAAGGAGCAGAATTGAAATTTGAGCATTACATATTCACTACTTTATTTTATTTTGACCGCTAGGAGCATGCTAGGCCATCAATATTTGGGTAGACAAGCCTTAGGATTTTATTAGTATTGAGACAAGAGGTCGTTCCCTTAGTTAAATTTATCCGGGGAATGCCCAAAAGGATTTGTATATATTTTATTCCCGGGAATGCCCCTTAGTATTCTGTAATTGGAGGCCGAAAGCAAACTTGTAGTACTTTTATTCTTATTTTATTTTTATTTCTATTTTCTTTTATTAGGTGGGGACGACCTCGAGCATCTTGTGTGTTTATTTTATTTTTGTGTGTTTTACCTCAATATGAATGTTTTAAAAGCCAACTAGTTCGAGTATGCAACTGTGACCTTCACGGGACTTGAGGAGTGGGTACAGCTTCTCCCAGAGTCAAAATGAACCCCTATTCCCAAATCTTTAGTGCAGACTTAGTTATGGAGTTCAAAGTGTTTTAAAAGAAAAGTTATTTTTTTAAAACGGTGACCTAGCATACCGAAACCAATGTCAGGTGGCGACTCTGAAAAACCTTTTGAACACAATTTTGTCACTTTTTAATTGAAAACCCTTTGGAGCTTTACAAGTCTTTTTATTTATTTAAGAGGATTAGTGAGGTTTGTAAAAAGGGGTGTGACAAAGAGTAGTTCCACAAATAATAATATTAAGAACAATTAGGAACTTAGATAGACAATATTTGTTCACTCCCAAAAAGAACGTTCATATGCCACATAGATACACCATAGGCTTGCCTGTAGTGTACTACTCTACTAATCGAGCTCATTCAGTCTAAAATCAATTAGGATTTTATGTGGTTGTAATGTAGGCTAAGGAACAGGTAGGATATATTTGAATATAGTGACTAACCTCCCTAAGCACTTTTAATACAATTACATTAACATTCAAAATCATACTTATGTCAAACCAGACATTCCACCAAACTTCTATTTATAACACCCCAACTCTATTAGGTGCAATTATATCAAGTCACCACTTATCAAATACTACATTTACTCATTCTCTTTTTTTTTCTTTTTAAGTGGTCCTTATTCTTTTACTTTTTCAAAATACTGCACATTTTTTTCTATTTCATCGGTTCCATTCAAAAACCGAACCACCACCCCACACTTTAGCTTTTGCATATTTCATAACCATTCAAGTGCTCATGGGTGGTAAAAGGGTTCAAATAGATGGGCCGTTCAAACAATTGGGTAAGGTTTGTAATGTTATTGCTAAAGAAACAGGCTTATAGGCTCAACGGGGTTAACTACGATGTATATATCACTTCTACGACGGAATAGGTGGGTCTACTTTATATATCTGGCTTAACAAAGAAATGACTATATTATTTCTACGACTGAATAAAGCTACTATTTTGCTTTGCAAACATACGGGGCAAGTTCTAGGCATCAAATGCAGAGCATAGAATACAGTACAACTCACACACATATGGCACATGACTCACTCCGAATTGGCTTATCGACACTCTCGTTTGGGTACACAAGTCATTACAAACATACAATTTAAGGCACTCTATCAAGAAGCAACCACTGAGACTAAGCATCACACTCTAGTGTCTACTGTGTTCAGGTATATCAACGCCAAGGGCTTCTCTTTCTATTTCAGCTCATAGCCCATAAGTACTAAATAAAAACTTGAAATAAAATAAATAAAAACTAACTACACCCAGTTCAAACAAAATCTTTGAAAAAGAATCGTGGCTTAAAAAAAACAAATGGGGAGTTATTACACTACCTAAAAAAATCTTTTGGGTATTTTCTTTAGACTTGCTTCCCTCAAGAAAACTGTCTAGAAGATCCGTCATCAGGAAGATTCCAATATATTTCTGTTTGTTTTTTTTTCATATTTTCATGTCGACTTAGACCCTCAAGAACCCCGTCGAAAGAGATCCGTCGTCGGGACAAGTCAACTTACCTAATTTGACTATTACTCAAAATCACTAAAAACAATCAAGAAAAACAAAGAAAACATCAAACAGTCAAGTTGTTACATATACACGCATACATTGAAGTATCCCTCACCCCACACTTAAAAGGAATACATGTCCTCATGGCATACAAAATAAAGAACAATGAGGTAAAGGAACTTCCCTGAGTGTTCACTCTTGATCGGAGACCGTATCTGGGTTCAGATTGCAAGAACGACCCAGAGCTCTCAGCCACCCCAATACTTTCTTCTCCGATTTCACCTACTGGGCATCCATTATGTCAACACGTGTACCTAAGTCAACAACCGAGGTACGTAATCCAGCCACCTCCCGCTCCAAAGCTATGAACCAAGTAACCCGACCAACCTTAGATGGCGCTGCAGCCTCTGCAATTTGGTCATGGACCGCTGACTCGGCCCTCACATCCTCCTACTCAGCCTCCTCTTCCTTAGAGTCATCAGAGTCACCACTATCATCACCACCCGCAGCCACCAGCTCCTTCCTAGTAGTGACCTTATCTACTCGGAACTTGTGGTCTTTTGGCACTATCCCATCCACAGGCAGATTTTCCAGCACCCGAGCTGCCCAACAAAGTCGAGTGAATAAGTAAAGGAAGAAGAACCCATACCCTTTCACCAGATAATGGGTGAATATCTCCTCATGAATCACCTTGGCCACGTCAAAGTTGTTGCCATTCATAAAGCACTAAATTAGAGCCGCTTGAAGACCATTCACCTCCGCGGTGTTGACGGGATCAGGCGGTTGTTGATAACATACAACTAACACTTCCCTTCAAAGGTTAGCACCGCGGAGTTAAACTTCCAACCATACTTCATCTAGACAATTTCCTTTCCAGGTACACAGATTGTTGCAAAGAACCTCTCCCACTGCGTGTGTGATCTACCATACATCTCATATAGTCTTCATATCGATCCACATGAACGGGCAGCTGGTATATCCTCCATATAGCCTTAACAGAGGCATCTACCACCTTTCTACGCACTATTACTATGCCATTCACATGTTCCTTTACATTGGCGTAGAATTCATGGACAACCATCACATTTCCCTCATCCAGCTCTTCAAAGAACATTTGGAGTCCCCGCCTTACCATCTCATTATACAAGTTAGGGCAGCCCAGCTGGAGCGACCCTATATCCATGCCCTTTTCCAGTATCGATTTCTTAGGGGCCTTATCCGCAAAGTAGTTTTGAGCCTTGGCAGAGACGAACCTGCTACTATCAAAGGGATGAGCAGGAGCTAACCCGCGTGCCCTGGACGATCCAGCTTGACTGCCGAAAGAAGCACCTGTGGTGCGGCATTTCCTGGATGGATCCATATTACTTGTAAGAGGAATAACATTAGCACAGCACAAAAAGGTGTGAGTCAACGGGGTTACTCAGACTTCACTCGCACAATTGGTTACAATTACCATTATACTCAATGTGTCATTTAAACAAACACCTTGTGAGCATTATATACCCACACCCCAATTCAAATATGTTGTAACCCAATACCACCACAATTTCCCCAAATTTACCCACTAAGTTAATAGATAACTTCACCAAAATTACTACCCACACCCACTACACAAACATTAAAGATAACTACTAGGGAAAAAAAGGAAGAACAAAAACTCCTACAACAAGAAGAAATTAAACGAAAATCTCTACAAACAAATACAAAAATAATGTTAAAAAGAAAACCCTACCTGTAGTGAGAGAAGATGGTGAGAAGTGAAGAAGATTAGGGGAGAGCGTGGCTTGAACCTTGGGGAATTTGGGTTGGGAAGTTGGAGAAGAGGGAAATCTGGAGAAGAAAGGAGTTTGAAGAAGAGGGGAGTTAGGGTTGGGGGTTTTCTGCGTTGGGGAATTTTGGGAGTGAAGAAGAGGGGAGTAGTTAGAATAAGGGGGGATAGTTAAGGGAAATAAACACTTAACATATTTAACATACAAAATAAAATAATTAAAAAAAACAAATGTTAAGTTAAACAGAAGGGACTAGCACGGTACGAGCGCGCCCACACTAGTGAAAATAGTGTACTTGGCCATATGCGCGGTCACTAGCGCGACCAGTAGCACGGTCGCGCTTCTAGCATGGTCATAGCGCGGGCGCTCTAGTGGTTGAGATGCTGAGGCAGAATATTTGCCCAGATGCGCGGCCTGTAGCGCGGTTGGTAGCACGGGTGCGCTCTTGGGCTCAAAAGTTTTCCATTTTTCACCTGTTCTTTCCGCGTCCGATGGACTTATCACCTGCCCAAGCTTACCTGCATTGGTTAGTACTTACCAAAATCAAAATTAACAACTACTAACTATACTAAGTCACTATGCATTGGATTGCTTCCCAACCACTGCCTTAGTTAATGTCGTGGCTCGAAAGTTACAACAATCCAATGGGTTGCCTCCCATGAAGCGATTGATTTAACATCGCGGTACGATGCAGTTAAGCGCATTTAAGGCTCGTTCGACCTCTGAGGTTCAGTCAGATGGATCATTGGCACTTCTTTGGGTTCATCCATGCCCACATATGGTTTCAATCTTTGCCTATTGACTCTAAATGCATGAGAGTCTTTCCTTGATGCAATCTCTATGGCACCTGAAGGGAATACTTCGATTGGTCGAAATAGTCCAGACCATTGTGACTTGAGTTTACCCGGAAATAGCCTTAATCTTGAGTTATAAAGAAACACTATGTCTCCGGGATTGAAATTTTTCTCAACAATATTTTTTCGTGCAACCTCTTCATTCTGTCCTTGTAAAACATCGTGCTCTCGAAAGTAAGAAATAAAAACTCGTCTAGCTCATGCAATTCTGTGACTCTATTTGTTCCTGCAACCTCAATATCTAGATTTAGCTGTTTCATTGCCCACCAAGCTTTATGTTCTAGTTCTACTGGCAAGTGACATGACTTCTCGAATATCAACTTGTATGGTGACATACCAATTGGTGTTTTGAAAGCAGTTATGTAGGCCCAGAGTGCATCATCTAGCTTTTTCGCCCAATTAGTTCTTGTGGCATTCACAGTCTTGGTTAGCACACTTTTTATCTCTCTATTAGACACTTCGACCTATCCACTGGACTGAGGGTGATATGGTGTTGCCACCTTGTGGTTCACATCATACTTTGCTAGAAACTTCTCGAAGTCTTGATTGCAGAAGTGAGTGCCCCCGTCATGATAATAGTTTTCAGGGTCCTGAAACGGGTGAATATATTCTTCTTCAAAAACCCCACCACCACTTTTATCATTGGTGGGAAGTGCAGCAGCTTCCACCTATTTGGACACGTAATCTACAGAAACATGTATGTACGTATTACCAAAGGAGCTTACGAAGGGGCCCATGAAGTCTATCCTCCAGATATCGAACACTTCAACCTCTTGAATTGGGTTCATGGGCATCTCATGGAGACGAGAAATGTTCCCGGTTCTTTGACATTCATTATAGCCCTTCACCCATTGATGTGTATCCTTAAACACTGTTGGCCAGTAGAACCCGTCTTCTAGCACTTTTGTTGTCGTCCTGTCTCCTCCAAAATGCCCGCCATACGCCAAAGCATGACGTGCCTGCAAAACAAAAGATTGTTCTATATCGGGGACACACCTCCGGATCATATTGTCAGCATATATTCTAAACGGATAAGGTTCATCCCAGTAATACTTGCGGCAGTCACGATAAAACTTTTTCTTTTGCACAGAGGAAAGGTCATAGGGAACTATACTGTTTGCCAGGTAATTTGCAAAGTCTGCATACCATGGCACTTCCTCAAGGCTTCTAACGAGTAGCTGCTCGTCTGGAAAGGTTTCCAGAATATCCTCTACCTCAACTGAGTTTTCAGCACCTTCAAGTCATGATAGATGATCAGTGAGTTGATTTTCTATGCCATTACGGTCACGAATCTCTAGGTCAAACTCTTGTAGTTACAGCACCCAACAAATCAGGCACAGATTGGACTCCTTCTTCTCAATCAAGTACGTGAGAGTTGCATGATCAGTAAATACAATTACCTTAGTGCAAATCAGGTATGATCTTAACTTGTCGAATGCAAAAACCATATCCAACATCTCCTTTTCAGTCACAGTATAGTTCAGCTAAGCTCCACTCAAGGTTTTACTGGCATAGTAAATTGGGTACATTAGTTTGTCTTTCCGTTGTCCCAGCACTTCCCTCACTGCATAGTTACTGGTGTAACACATGAGTTCAAATGATTGCTCCCAGTTGGGGGCAACAATGATGGGTGCTGTGACTAGCCTCTTTTTCAACTCCTCAAATGCTACCTTGCAATCATCAGAAAACAAGAAAGGGTGATCGTTTTCTAACAACTTACAGAGAGGGTTGGCAATTTTTGAGAAGTCTTTTATGAATCTCCGATAGAAATCGACATGCCCGAGGAAGCTCCTGATTTCCCTTACTGAAGTGGGGGGTGGCAGCTTTGCTATCACGTCAACTTTAGCACAATCCACTTTGATTCCCTTTCTTGATACCCGGTGTCTCAAGACTATGCCCTCTTGTACCATGAAATGTTACTTTTCCCAATTAAGTACCAGGTTAGTCTCAATATATCTTTTGAACACTCGGGTAAGATTTATAAGGCACTCGTCGAATGAGTTTCCCACCACTGAGAAACATCCATGAACACTCCATTATGTCTTCGACCATGTCAGTAAATATGGTCATCATACACCTCTGGAATGTGGCGGGTGTATTGCATAGGCCAAAGGGCATCCTCCGAAAAGCATAAATTCTATTTGGGCATGTGAAGTAGGTCTTCTCTCTATCCTCTACTGAAATGGATATTTGAGTGTACCCTGAGTACCTATCTAGAAAATAGAAGTGGGACCTCCCCACTAATCTGTCAAGCATCAAATCAATGAAGGGAAGTGGGAAGTGGTCTTTCTGGGTGGCCAGATTTAATTTCTTGTAGTCCATACAAATTCTCCAGCCTATGACAATTCTTGTAGAGATCAGCTCATTATTATCATTTTTGATCACCGTCATACCACCCTTCTTAGGACACATTGCACCGGGATAACCCAGTTGCTGTCAGAGATGGGGAAAATGATTCCCACATCCAACCACTTAATCACTTCTTTCTGCACCATTTCCTTCATGTTGGGGTTCAGCATTCTTTGGTGCTCCATGTAAGGTTTGTGCCCCTCTTCCAGCAGAATTTTATGCATACAATATCCTGGGCTGATCCCCTTAATGTCTGCCATGGTCCACCCAATAGCGATCTTGCACTCCTTGAGTACCTGCAAAGTTGTTGTCTCTGCACATCTAACAAACTAGATGAGATAATAATAGGTAATGTGGAGTTAGGTCCTAGGAACTCATACCTAAGATTGGCGGGTAGTGGCCTCAACTCCAGCTTTGGTGGTTCTTCTATGGATGGCTTGGCTGGAGGAGTTTCTCTATTTTCTAAGTGCAGGGGCTCAAATTCAAGTGTTCTATCCCAAAACCCTCTGCCCTCTAAATCCATCACCCATTCTTCCAATTCTTTCCCATTCACCTCATCTAAATTTATGAGACAAGCAGCAAGAGGGTCCTCAATAGTCAACGTCTCATCATCTGCTTCTACGATTACATTCGCATCATCAATAAGAGAGCAATTGGCAAATTCACTTATTCATCTAAATGTTATCTCCTCATCGTTCAACCTCATCTTGAGCTCCCCAGTTTCACAATTAATGGGAGCTCTCCCTATGTCCAAGAACGACCTTCCCAAAATTATGAGAATTTCTTCATCCACTTTGCAATCTAGAATCACAAAATCTGCAGGGAACAAAAATTTCCCTACCTGAATCAACATGACATCCAAGATACCAGATGTTCTTTTTATGATTCTGTCAGTCAGCTGCAACAACATAGATATGGGTCTAGGTCTTCCAATCCCCAACCTCTTATAGATTGCCAAGGGAATAAGATTGATGCTAGCCCCCTAATCACAAAATGACTTGGCAAAATCAAAGTTACCAATGGTGTAAGGAATTGTGAAAACTCCCTCGGTTACACAACTTCTCAGCAACTGCTCTAGTCACCAAAGCACTACAAGTCTAAGTTAGAGTCATTATGGCCAAGTCTTGGAAATCAAATTTTTGGGACATCAAGTCCTTCATCATTTTTGCTTAACCAGGCATCTCCTTCAAAGCATCAACCAATGGAATATTTACCTGGATTTGTTTCAGCATCTCCAAAAATTTCTTGTATTGTTCCTCTTTCTGGTATTTGGCTAGCCCCTATAGGAATGGTGCTGGAGGTCTCTTCTTCCCAATAATTTGGATTTTCTCTTTGTCAAACACCACCTCAACTACCAATTCCTGGGCTGCCTCAGCTTCTTTCTCAGCCTCAAACTGTGTATTAGGTTCTTCCTGGGTAGGTTGTACTGTTACCTCTGTCAGTTTATTGAATCATCTAGCTCAATGGGCACTAGTACAAGTGTCTCAGCTTGTCTACTTTCTTGAGCCCTCTTTTGCTCCAAGTCTAAGTCTCTACTAATTTGTAGATTCACTGCCATCGGCTGCTTCGGGCCTTGATCTTTTTGATTTACCTGCGTGTCTGCAGGCAATGTCCCATGAGGACGATTATTCAAAGACATCGAAATCTAGCTCATTTGCACTTCAATATTCTTTATAGCTGACTCATGTGCATCTACCCTTTCACTCATTTTTGCATTTGACCTAATAACATGCTGCATCATTGCCTCGAGTCTAGCAAACCCATCTTCATGTCTTCCACCATGCTGCTATTGAGGAGGATGATAACCTTGCTGCTGATTTTGATCCCTGTGGCCTTTGGTAAGGCGCCATATTATTGTAAGGTCACATACCTCCCATATTTCCATTGTTGAGTTGTGGCTGGACTGGCCTGTATGGCTTATTCTGTTGGCCCCAATTCTGTCCACTCTATCTCTAGCCCCCATATTAGACACATAATTTATGTCCTTAGCATAATGATGATGATCACTTTCTGTATTCTATTGGTTACCAATTGGCTGACTAATGCAAGATGTGCATAAGCCCCTATTGGTAGTATCTACAATATGTACCTGGTGCTTCTGCCTCGACTCTTCCACCTTTTTTGTGAGTATACTCATCTATGTCATTAATATGGCCATATTTTCAGCAAGAGTGTTGGATGGATCTAAGGGCACTAAGTGAACTACTGGAGTGATAGGTGCATTCCTAGTTGTCCACCACGAATTCTATGCCATCTTGTCAAGTAGGCTCTGGTTTTTTCTCCATGTTTTGCTCAAAAATGCTCCACCAGCTGAAGCATCAACATTAGCCTTCACACCATCTGCGAGACCCATGTAAAATCGCTGCCCTAACATCTACTCTGGAATACCATGATGCGGACATAGAACCAACATTCATTTTAATCGTTCTCATGTTTCTTACAGTGTTTCAATTGGTTTATGTTTGAAGCACAAAATTTCATCAATTTGCTGAGCAGTCTTGTTGGGTGGATGAAACTTATTCACAAATTTCTTGACTAACTCCTCCCAAGTTGTGATACAGTTAATGAGGAGTGAGTTTAGCCAAGTCCAGGCAGCTCCTATTGCTAAGAATGGAAACAACAACATATTTATTGCTTCCTGAGTTACGTTAGGCTACCTTTGAGTTTTGCAGATTGAGAGGAAATTCTTCAAGTGTTGTTGAGGATCTTTAATGTATGACCCCGAAAATAGTCCCTTGTTTTGCAACAAGTTCATCATGTTGTTCGTGATTTGGAAAATTTTGCCATGTATCTGTGGGACCAATATCGTTGTGGCCAAATTCTTGTTGTGGGTTGTGCCCAGTCTTATACAGTAGCCTCTAGCACAAGAGGTGCCACCACAGGCGCTACTAGTACAATTGGGTCTACCACGTTATCCCCATGTCTGGTTCGAGTTGTTTAGTTGATTGTTGTTGTTTGTTTTCCTGATTGACCTGATTCAAGGCCTTGAAAACTTTCTTGGGATCTGATAATGCTTTAAATACTTCACCAGTTCTCGATGAGTTTCTAGGCATGCTCCTGTACAACCAAGTCAACAAACGTTAAAATTTCAATGTATAGATAGAAAATATAGAAAACTGACTATACTAAGAAATTTTATATTTCTTTCAACTGTAATTGATAATACCATTAATTCCCCGGCAACGGTGCAAAAATATGATCACGCCCAACTATGCCTTATAAAAGGACAAAGTGGTCGCTACAAATATAATCCGAGTATTTATCCCAGAGTCGAATACACAGGGAATTGACCTACCAATTACTCTTGTTAGACTCACTAAATTCTTCATAATCAACTTTCCAGATATTTTGAATAACAGTTGGAGATGTTTTTACTAACTATAACTGAATAATGTTAAGTATACTAAAAGCTAACTATGATTGAGTTTTACAGAAATAAGAGAAGGATCTAAGGTTGTGATTTTCCCTATTGATGGAATCCCTTACTACTATGTTTCGCATAGAATTGCCTAATCGTCTCTATCGATCATTAGCACTCTTACTACCATAAATCTCTCATGAGTTATTACGATAATTTACTAGATGCACACTCCCGAGTTACGCTAGCTGACTTTTATTACGGCACACTTTAGATCGCATCCAAGCTTTCATTATCCCTAATCGCACCTTTAAACCCTCGATTATTGATTCATCATATACTTTGGGAGTGGTGTTGTTTAATAATTACCTAAATAAACACTTTCTCCCGAGTAATACATACTAAATAGGCATATCTAATTGAGGATCCTACCAATTAACTACAACAAAAAAGTAGTTGAACAAATAGAGATTAAACCGGGCAAACTATATTAACATAACACGAAGTTCATCCTTCAACAGGTTCCATTAACACCCTAGACTAAATATTTAGCTACTTATAATTGTATTTATACTAACAATAGCAAAACTCATCATAAATGGTAAATACAAAAGGAAGAAAGGAAGAACTCGATGTCGAATTATCCTCCTTGACTCTTGCCTCTCCTTGCCTTCAACTAAGCTATAAAAACATTGATAATGTCCCTTTGGGCGAGCTGGACCTCTTATAGGTTAAGTGGAATTACCCCCGAACTTCCAAGTTTACCCCTAAAATTATATGCTCTGAACTGGACTAGCGCGGCCGCGCTCGTGCCCCCGCTAATGGACGCACAAATAGCATAGTATTCTACCTTGAGGTTCTAAACTAGCGCAGTCACGCTAAGGGCGCGCTAATGGCCGCACTAAGTTGGTCAGCATTTTATCTCTTCTTTCACTCGTACTCAGCTCCGAGAGGCTTCCCTTGCTCTAATTTAGCTCCAAATACTATCCTAAGTCTTCATAAGCGCAAATCGTTGTTGCAAAACATGAAATTCACAATTAGAGCCAATTTATCGTCATTTTACTATCCTAGAATAGTGAAGCATAGTCAAGTTGGGGCTTAAACAATCCCCAAATTATATGAGTCAAGCCTCTTATCAATGCAATCCTGGAACTCCAAGTAACGCGACCCACAATTGATTCTACTCGGCCGCGGTAGCCTCATTGCGGCCGCGGTCCATTTGTTGCGGTTCGCGGAGAAGAGATTCAGAGAGCCTGAGGTGTGGAAGTTTTCAAGACACTGCTGACCGCGGTTGATTTTATGCGGCAATCTGCGGTCAATTTGTTGCGGTCCGTGGTGGCCAGATTCAGAGAACATGTTTCTTTTCCGTAATTTTAGGTTATCTTATCTGTAGATGAGCATGTGAACGCCGCTTTTAGCTATATTGAGTAATTTTGTATCTAGTTTAACATTGAATCTTCTAATCTTAGCTTATAATTATATTTTATGGTTTATTCTTCATCTTAATATTTTTTCCATTATTATGAGTAGCTAGACCCATTAGCTAGGATTGTGGCTCAACCCTAGTATGTGTATTTGATGGGTCTCTTATTTTAGGGCTTAGATGTTTATGGGTGGTTGATATTTGGCCGGATTTATATTTTTCATATTAGTGGTTGCAAACACTAATTTGTGCCTTTTTTACTTGGGATCTTCTTGAGAAAGAGAGCTTGAGTCTAGGAAAATCATGCCAACAAGGAATTGGGGCGTATTCAAGGATTGATTGCCCCAATTAAAGGGTTAAACCTAGAGATAGTAATACCCGACTTGAGCTTATATTGCTTGCACAATTTTGACACCCAATTGGTCTTGAGAAAGCCAATTAGGGCAAAGTCACTCAAGCTACCGAGAGGTATAGAGTGAGTAGTTTCGTGCATTAGCTATATTGCAATCCCAAACATAACAACTTTGCATTCGGCTTTAGAACCCGTCAAGTATTCACTAAGGGGAATGTTACATCCCTAATGACTTTCCATAAATTAATAAAACCTCATAAAAATATATTATACTTGGCTTAATTTCAGAATCATTATTGGTAATCTAGATTAGTGAACCATCAACACATGTTTAGAAGTGTAAACAATTACTTTGCACATTACTAGTGTAGATAGGAACCCAATTCCCAAACATTCTAGCTCCCTGTGGATTCAATCCCAACCTTCTCGGGTAAAAGTTACATCGACCGCTCTTGCCACTCTGTAGTGGTGTAGGTTTGGAACGATCACTTTTGGCGCCGTTGTCGGGGAGCTAAACGGTTTTTGGCTATCTATCTATCTAGTTTTGTTCTTAGTTTTTACTTCCTTCTTGTTTACTCACTTGGGTGAATTATCAATTTAGGTACTAAAATATGGCAAACAACGCACCTCTAGGAGATATTCCACCGGGTGAGGAGGTTGATGACAATGGAGAAGATGAGGTACCTCTAGTATCTCAACGATAAAGGAGAGGTCGATAGGACAATGATAATAATATGTCAGACCCTCCCCCGCCACCTCCAAGAGTTGTACCTTGAGTGCTTCCAAACTAGGGCTACGCAAGTGCAATTGTACCACCCCGGATTCAGGCGAGCAATTTTCAAATTACCAATGTGATATTGACATTGTTGGAGCAGCGAGGGTATTTTACGGGTGCTCTCCATCAAAATGATTACAAGCACCTTAAAGGATTTGTTGATACTTGTTGGGGGAGCAAGCAAACGAATGTGTCCGAGGATGCCCTACAGTTGAGATTATTCCCTCTATCTCTTAGAGGGAAAGAACTGGAAATGCTGGAAAGACTTCCCAACCACACAATCTATATATGGGATGAGTTGGCGGATAAATTCATTGCAAATATTTCTCGCGCGGGCCACATGGCAACCTTGAGGGATGAAATCTTAGCTTTCAAATAGGAGCCCAACGAATCACTACATGAGATATGGGAGAGATACCGAACAATGGTATAGGATGACCAAATAATGATATGACTGAGGCAATGATACAACAGACATTTTACCAAGGCATTAACACAACAAATCAGTGCATAATGAACTAACTCGTTGGGGGAAATTTCATGAACACACCGTATGATGAGGCTAATGCAATATTGGATGAGATGGCTGATACGTCCTCCGCTTGGCAAAGTAGAGCCAATATGCCACAAGGTGACCCTAAGGTCATTCACTTGCACAAAGAGCTCCATGATAATGGGCAAGCAATAGCAGAACTGACAACAATAATGAACCAGCTAGCAAATGCATAATTACAGCAGGTTCAAACTCCACGACAAGTAAATGCTATGGAGGGTGTCAACATATTAGTAAACAAAAGAAGACAAAGAGGTCAACATAACCAAGGAAGTTTAGATCAATATGACCAAGATAGTGGTGGGTTCCAAGATGATGGGTATGATGAGCAGAATAAAGAAGTGCAATACGTGAACAAATATCAGGGCCAAAGGGGCAATTCTTCTAACCAGCAACAAGAATGGAGATCCCAAGGCAATTGGGGAAATCAACAACAACAAATGAATAGTAATTAGGGGAACAACTACTAAAATTCAAATTGGGGTAACCAGAACAATAACCCGAACAATCAGGGTAATTGGAGTGGCAATAAAAACAATTGGGGTGGAACAACAATCAGGGTGGTTGGAACAATAGCAATCAACGAAATCAGGGGCAAGGCTTTCAAAGGCCCCCGATGTATCAACTGAACAATCCACGCCCATTTCCATCCCAAGGCCCTAGTTCATCCAACAATGAAATAGGGAGAATCGAAATGATGTTTGAACAGATGATGAAAAAGAATGTTGACTCTGATGCCTAGTTGGCATCCCACAATACTTCAATTAGAAACTTGGAGGTTCAATTAGGCCAAATCTCACAATCCTTGAATACTCGCCCTAAGAGGGCTCTACCTAGTGATATGGCAGTCAACCTAAAGGGTGGGAATAATATCGGGAATGCAATGGTGGTAACTACAAGCAGTGGACGAGGCGGTGATGTGAATACCTCCAAACAAAAAAAATTTGAGTGATGAAGTTGAGTTGCAAAAGGATGATATCCCTTTGGTGGTTGAGAATGTGACTAATTAGAACTAGAATGAGGAAGTGAGGATTGATATCCAAGATAACGAGGGGGAAACTCATAATGACGTGAACCCGTCTAGGCAACACGTAATAGACATACCGAAAACAGTTGTGCCTAAAGCTAAGGCTCCTTTGCCAATGCCACCTCCACCTTATCTTTAAAGGCCCGCGAAGCAGAAAAATGAGAACCAGTTTAAGAAATTTATTGACATGATGAAGAGCTTACCAATTAATGTGCCTTTGGTGGAGGCTCTAGAAAAAATGTCGGGTTACGCTAAGTTCATAAAAGACTTGGTGACAAAGAAAAGATCCATGGATTGTGAGGCCATTGAGATGACCCACCAAGTTAATGCAATAGTGCACTCGATGGCTCCAAAGCTAGAAGATCTCGGCGCTTTCACCATTCCTTGCACCATTGGGAGTGCAAACTTTTCAAAAGTCTATATGATTTGGGGGAGGGTATTAACTTGATGCCTTACTCCGTTTTCAAGACTTTGGGTATTGGGCAACCGAGGCCAACTACTATGAGATTGTAAATGGCGGATAGAACAATGAATAGGCCATAGGGTATAATTGATGATGTTCTTGTCCGGATGGACAAATTTGTCTTGCCGGCTAATTTTGTAATTCTCGACTGTGAGGTCGATTATGAGGTGCCTATAATCTTGGGAAGACCTTTACTTCCAACCTAGAAGGCTTTAGCTTATGTGGAAGAAGGGGAACTCACCTTCCATGTGGGTGATGAAAAAGTGGTCTATCATGTGTGCAAATCAATGAAGCAACCAAATAGCAACAAAGTGGTGCTCCTTTGTGGATCTTGTCACGGAGTTGATCGTTGATGATACTTGTTCCATGATAAATATGAAGGATCCTCTAGAGGCTTGTAGAGCCTAGATGTCAATGAAGATAAAGGAAGAGTGGAGTGTGTAAATGCTTTACATGGTATGGGGTCTTATTATTATGAGCCCGGTAAGCTTTCTCTAGATCTTGAGAACAGAAAAACTCCCCCAACAAAGCCCTAAATTGAGGAACCTCCCTTCTTGGAGTTTAAGATTTTGCCTTTACACCTCAGGTATGAATTCTTAGGCCCTAGTTCAACTTTTCCAGTTATTCTTTCCTCTTGTCTTACTAACATGCAGGTACATGCCACATTGGTGGTGCTCAAAATACGGAAGAAGGCAATTAGATGGAATCTAGCGGATATTCGAGGAATAAGCCCCGCCTTTTGCATGTACAAGATTATTCTCAAAGATGATGCAAAGCCCTTTGTGGAACATCAAACGAGGTTGAACGAGGCGATGCAAGAGATTGTTAAAAAGGAGGTGATCAAGTGGCTTCATGTAGGGGTTGTGTACCCCATCTCGGATAGTTCTTGAACTTCTCCGGTGCAATGTGTGCTGAAGAAGGGTGGTATGACTGTGGTGACTAATGCGTCAAATGAGTTGATTCCTACCAGGACTATCACTGGATGGCGAGTGTGCATGGACTACCGCAAGTTGAATAAAGTGACCCGAAATGATCACTTTCCATTGCCCTTTCTTGACCAGAAGCTAGATAGACTTGCCTGGCATACCTTTTACTATTTTTTGGATGGGTATTCATGATACAACCAGATATTGATTACCCTGGAGGATCAGTAGAAAACCACCTTCACATGCCCATAGTGGACCTTTGCATTTTCCAGGATGACTTTTGGGTTGTATAATGCACCGGCTACCTTCCAGTGGTGTATGATAGCCATCTTTACTGACATGGTAGAGGATTTGTTGGAAGTGTTTATGGATGACTTCAGCGTGGTGGGTGACTCCTTTGATAAATGACTGAAGAACCTTGACAAAGTGTTGGCTCGGTGTGAAGAGACGAATCTTCTGCTCAACTAGGAAAAATGCCACTTCATGGTCGAGGAGGGCATTGTTCTCGGCCATAAGATTTCAACGAACGGAATAGAGGTGGACAAGCCAAAATTGAAGCGATTTCAAATCTTCCTCCCCCTAATTCAGTCAAGGGGGTTAGAAGTTTTCTTGGGCATGCGGGGTTCTACCGGAGATTTCTAACGAACTTTTCGAAGGTATTGAATCCTTTGTTGCGACCAAAACACTCATGCAAGTGCACGTGATCATCAAGTAATAGAGTAGTGAGTAGAATATCGTTCCCACAAAGACTTATGATTAACTGTTGACTGATTCAAACCTAATTACTTTATCTATCCAAGATGTTTTTCACAAAATTGAGATGTAATTATTGTACTACCTAACTATCAAGAAATAATCTAGCTAGAGCAATTAACCAAACGAATAGCAAGTTCAATTAACAAACAATAGGAGAAGATATTCCAGGGTCACGGGCTAGTTGACAATCGTGTTGTGTTCTTGGCTTAAAATGACTAATTGACTTATCTGGATTGTTGATTGACAGGATTTATATTACTCATAAGAATCTGTCGAGTTCTTACTCGCCTATTCAAGCTAACTCAATGCCTATATATCTATGGAATTAAGATTAACAAGAACGCATTTACAATTCATGTATTCCAACCAAGCAGGGCAATTGGGTATATGTCTATCCCAATTGCGAATCCGTCCCCCGAGGCCTGGGTTCAAGAACCTGCTCGATTTAATTCTATATGCAATCTAGAATTCCCACTTTCGAGTTCAACTCTAGATTCGTAGATAGTATTTCACTGTTAGCTACTCAAAAAAATAATTAAAAGCAGAATTAAATAAATAATCCAATTTGGCAAACCAATTTCGTCGAATTAAACGTCAAACAACAACTTTCATGTTTCACCTATGACCCCAGAATAATGGGTTTTTAGCTACTCATAACAACGTAAAGATCATCTATGAAAATATTCATCATGGAGAATTGCAAGAAAAAGAAGAAATAAATAACTATGATATTTTTGGGTGATATCTCACACTTGTGTTTCTTTCCCAAGAACTCTCAAAAACAAATCTCACCTAATGTGGCCGAATTCCTACTTTTTATAAGTGTTTTACACCAAGTTTTCCTGACTGTACACTTTCATCCCTGGCTTTTTCGCGTTTTGCTGCGGTCCCACCACGGTTACGCCAGGACTGTGGCCAAATAGGTCCTCTATATCTGTATCTCTGCTCTACTGCGGTCCTACCGCGGTTACGGTCTGACTGCGGCAAGCCAAGTTCAGCACTGCTTTTGACTTTTCACTTGGTGCATTTCTTGGACATTGTTTGATTGGCCTCCTTTTCTCCGTAATTCATCCCAAACTTGCTCCATCAACTTCTTTCGTTGGATATAGCCTGCAAAGCATGAAAAGCACTAATCAAAGCAATTGATTATCACTTTTTACCACATAGCTATACAAAAATGTGGTTCTTTAGGGTCTAATTATAGCCTAATTCACCTATTATCAACACCCCACACTTAAATCTTTGCTCGTCCTCGAGCAAGTTGAACCACACTTTTAGGCCTATTCATTAGATGCATTACCTTTTTTATGTCACACCTACTATTACGACAGAACAACCTAAGCAGTGCAACAGCCACACCTCAGATGAAGACTCTAATGCCGTGCCACACTCATGCTTACTCTATGTACTCTAACAGAAGTGATGACTTGCTTTTTCTTCCTGAGTTAAATGCCCTCACATCACATTTTTTAGAGAAGTTCCACATACACGAAATCAAATAACAAGGAACTGTAGAATAAACAAATTCACTCACTCTCAGCAAAGAACATTCATATGCCACACAGATACACCATAAGCTTACCCTTAGTGTAATACTCTACTAATAGAATTGTTCAGTCTAAGATCAATAGGGCTTCATTTGGTTGTAATGTAGGCTACGGGACGAGCAGGATACATTAAGATATAAGAGTGACTACACCTCCCTAAGCACTTTAATACATACATTTTCTCAATTAAACCTCATCCTTATGTCACCTCAAAATTCCACCTTCACATCAATGTAACTACCCCACTCTTCTTTAAGCACACTTGCATCAAGAGCCACCATTTATCTAGGAGTTTTTATGCTTTTTTTTTTCAATTCAAGTGGCTCTTCCTTTTTCAAAACAGTGCACCTTTCTCCTTATTCAACTAGTTCCACTCAAAGGCCAACCCGACCACCCCAAACTTTAACTTTTACAAGGTTCATAACAACTCAAGTGCTCATGAGAGGTGAAAAGGTTCAAATAGATGGTTAATTCAAACAAATGGGTAAGGCTTGTAATGTGGGTTCCAAAGAAAAAGGATTATAGTCTCAAAGGGGTTAACTATGGTAATATATTCGGGTGGATTCATGAATATATAAGCTACACAAAGAAATGCCTAAATCATCTCTAAGACCAAACAACTACTATTTCACTTTGCACACACACGGGGGGCAAGTTCTAGGTATCGCATGCAAGCACAGAATACGTGTATAACCTCACACACACTTGGCATGTAACTCATTCTGAATTAGTTTGTTGACACATTCACGAGCACATTCACATAAGAAAAGGTGTGCAAAATTAAGGCATAAGATTAAGAGTCTACAAGTGAGCCTAGACGTCGTACCCTCAAGTTCGTTTTAAGTATTTGCAGGTATGAACACCACGGGATGCATTCTTTCCCAACCCTATTAGCCCACTAGAGTCCTAAGGGTCCTAAAATCTATTAAAAAATCTACCTAACCCGGTTCAAGCAAAAACCCTTGGAAAAGAACCACGGTCAAAAGAAAAACCAAGGGGGAATTACTACACTACCTAAAAATAAAATAAAATAAAAAAATCTTTTGGCTTTTTGATTAGACTACTTCCCTCAAGAATACTGTCTAGGTTGTCCATTATCAGGAAGAGTCTCCTAACTTTTCTAGTTTTTTTTAATCCGACCTTAACCCTCAAGAAACCCGTCGACAAGTGTCTATCGTTGGGCCAAGTCGGTGACATCTAAGCTACATATACAACAACAACATATATACACATACTCAAGTCTCCCACCCCACACACAAAGAGTATGCATGTCCTCATGTCATAAAATAATTAAAGAGCAGAAGGGTAAGAGAACTTCCCTAGTCATCATTCGGAGTCAGAGATGGTGTTGGGATCCACGTGATAGGCCCTCCCTAAAGCACGGAACCAAGCCATCACCCGACTCTCAGACCTGGACTGCCTTCTAGACATGGCATCTAAACCAACATGCAGGCTATCTATCGAGGAGCGAAGTTCGGCCACGTCTTCATCTACAGAAGGAAATAAGGGTCGGCTGGAATATGATCTAGAGAACTCTACCCTAGTTTGGGGTTGCCGTGAGGATCCAGGTGCATCATAAGACCTCCTGGGTGGTACCATGGGTGTTGGGGTGTCATCATCATCATCTAGGTCAATATGTGTAGGTGCATCTCTGCCCACTTTGATCTTTGATGCTCTAAAAGCTGTTTTTGTGGGTAAAGTGCCATCCATAGGATTGACTGGGACATTAACTATCAAACATAACCTCGTCACAAGAGAGGGGAAGTAAAACCCCTTAGTCATCAGAGGCGACCGGAGGATCATTTCATCTCTAATGATTTTAGCAACATCAATGTCTTTCTTGGTCACGAAGCACCAAACCAGTAGAGCCCGCAAGCTGTTCACATCTGTTGTGTTGCCGTGGGCAACAATCTGCTGCAAATCATGGTGAACCAGCACTTAGTTTCCCATGTGAATGCCTTGGAATGCAGGGTCATGTTTTCCTGAATCCAAATCGGTCGTCCCCCTAAGCATATGGCCTCAATCAGAGCGCCCCAATCGACCCCTGGAGAATTATGGTAATAATCATTATCTCCAGTGAACGGAGGCAGCTGCAGGACCTGGCAAATTTTCTAGACTGAGGCATCTACTACTTGGCCCCGCACAACCACAGACCGCCACATATATTGCGGGCAGTTCGCATAGAACTCCCGGACTATCATTGGGTTTGCCGTGTCAGGTTCAACGAACAAGTACTCCATCCCTCTCCAGCGGATTTCCTCGTACATGTCCGGCTTTTCAACATGGAGGGTGGCCATGTCAATACCAATCTCCGGGATAAAGTTTTTAGTGGCTTTCATAAAAAACCTGTCCTGGGCCTCCTCGGACGTGAATCGGGTGGCATCATAAGTGGGCACGTCAGAAGTGCTTTCCAAGTTTCTTCGCTTCTTACGGGCCATCATACCTGCAATCAGTTCATTAGAATAATCAGGGCCAACCAAACATTTGCCAGTCGGATGGATACTCGGACTTCTCCACCTGCTGGCACCAAACAATTACCCAAAGTGGACAACATCCACTATTGTCCCCACATCACTCATCAACAATACAATTTCGTCCTATAAAACCCCAATACAAGCTTTCATCAATTCATACAGTTAAATGCTACCACCACCCACCCCACACACAAAAATTATCAACTAGAAATACACACCACACCTATACAAATCAACCCCAAACACCAACGACAACACCAAACTTGGAGTCTAAAACCCCATTGCAACCAAAATCAAGAATTATCTACAATAATTACAACATAATGCAAAATACATACAACATAAGGAAAAGTAAAACAACTTACTTGAGGATTACTGCGGAGTCTTAAAAAAGAAAAGAAAAGGAAAAAATTTGGGGGTGGGGTACTTTTGGGGGTGGGTGTGTGGGTGTTTAGGGTTTGGATGGAGAAGGGGTTAAGAAGAAGGGTTAATGGGGGTTTTGGGTTATGGGAAGAAGAAGAAAGAATAAAGTAAGTTGTTGGGAAGAAGAAGAAGAAGAAGAAAAAGGAAAAAAATAGGGGAAAAGAGTTGGGGAAGAAGAAAGAAGGAGAAGAGTGGGGAAGAGGATGAGAGAAGATAGAGAGAATAGAGACAAGGGAGGTGGATGTTTTGGGTTGGGAGGTTTAGTTTTAGGTTAGATTAATGAAAGGAAGAAAAAGAAAAGAAAAAAAAATTCTGCGCTTTCATACCTGGGCCCGTTTGGGTCCACCGAGGTCCTGTCGCGGTTACCTGTGACCGTCGTAGGATAACTTCAGAGAGGAGTCACGACTGCGGTCCTACCGCGGTTATGCCGTGATCGTAGTAGGATAACTTCATAGAGGGGTCACGACCGCGGTCCTACCATGATTACGCCACGACGGCGGTGGACCCGTTACTGGCGGCCTATTGTTGGGGTTCTGTTCATTATTTTGCCCCTTAGGCACTATTTTTACCTCTTTTAATGCCTACCTTACCCATGATATGTCCAGGCTCGTGATGCAACATCCTCCGCACTAACCTACATATATACAACATGTTAGAAATTTTACTATTGTGGGTTGCCTCCCATGAAGTGCCTGATTTAACATCGCGGCATGACGGTTACAACAATGCAATGGGTTGCCTCCCATCTAGCGCCTGATTTAATGTTACAGCACGACTCAACACGTTCTCAAGCATCCGTCAAGTCCACTGAGGTCTTGTGACGTGCAAAGTCACCACCCCAGTAATGTTTTATCCTTTGACCATTCACCAAAAAGGTACCAGTTGAACTCATATCTCGCAATTCTACAACTCCATGAGGTTTCACATTTACTATAACAAAAGGTCCTGACCAACGAGATTTTAGCTTTCCGGGGAAAAGCTTCAACCTTGAATTGAACAAAAGAACTTCTTGCCCTGCCTCGAACTCTCGATGTTCAATGTGCTTGTCATACCACCTCTTAGTCTTCTCTTTATACAATTTGGCATTCTCATGCGCGTGCAATCGAAACTCATCAAGCTCATCGAGTTGTAGCAACCTCTTCTCTCCAGCTAGGTCCCCATCCATATTCAACTTTTTAATCTCCCAATAGGCCTTGTGCTCAAGTTCGACGGGCAAGTGACATGCCTTCCCATAAACCAGTTTATACGGAGAAGCACCAATGGGAGTTTTGTATGTGGTTCAATATGCCCACAATACGTCGTCTAGCTTCTCGGCCCAATCTTTTCTATTTGCACTAACTGTTTTCTCAAGAATCTGCTTTACATCTCTGTTTGACACCTGCACTTGACCACTCATATTGGGGTGATAGGTAGTGGACACCTTGTGCTTGACTTCATACTTTTCAGGGACATTATTCAGTAATTTGTTGCAAAAATGTGTTCCTCCATCGCTGATCAATACTCTTGGAGTTCCAAAGCGTGTAAAAATGTGCTTCGTGACAAAGCTCACCACCACCTTTACATCATTAGTGGGAAGATTAATGGCCTCCACCCACTATGAGACATAGTCGACTGCCACCAAGATGTACCTATGACCGTTAGATTGTGGAAACGGTCCCATGAAATCTATTCCCCACACATCAAAGATCTCCACTACCAGAATGTTTTGCAGCGGCATCTCATGCCTCTTTGTGATCATTCCGGTTCTTTGGCACCTGTCACACATTTTAACAAAGGCGTGTGCATCCCTAAACATATTTGGCCAATAGAAACCTAATTGTAACACTTTTTGGGCAGTCTGGTCTCCCCCGTGATGACCTCCGTATGGTGATGTGTGACATCTATGAAGTAAGGCACTCATTTCTTCCTCAGGAAGACATCTCCGCACCAACTAATCTGCACAGAGCCTGTATAAGAATGGCGCATCCCACATGTAAAGCCTCACATCATGCAGGAACCTTCGCTATTTTCTGGTGTCAACTCTGGTGGTGTCACCCCACTTGCAATAAAATTCACATAATCTATATACCATGGGGCTGTGCTTGAGGCAATCACCAATAACTGCTCATCAGGGAATGTTTCATTGATTACAACCCCGTCAACTACATGATTCCGATTTTCTAATCTGGACAAGTGATCAGCCACTTGATTCTCTGTTCCTCTGCGATCTCGGATCTCTAAATCAAACTCTTGCAAGAGTATGAACCACCGAATCAGTCTTGGCTTGGCATCCTTCTTTTCAAACAGTATCTGATGGCTGAATGATCTGTGTAGACGATGACTTTGGTCCCCACAAAATATGACTTGAACTTGTCAAACGCCCTTACCACTGCAAGCAACTCTTTTTCAGTGACTGTGTAATTCGTCTGAGCTAGATTTAGAGTCTTGATTGCATAGTAGATGGAGTGGAAGACTTTGTTTTTCCTTTTCCCCAAAACAGCTCCAATAGCCAAGTCACTCGCGTCGCACATCAACTCAAATGGTTGCTCCCAATCCGGAGAAATGATGATTGGTGCAGTCACTAACCTTCCCTTCAGCTCCTCGAATGCCTTCAGACAAGCATCATCAAATTTAAAGGCGACATCCTTCTCAAGTAACCTGCACAAGGGAGAGGAAATTTTCGAGAAATCTTTAATGAAACAACGATAAAAACCCGCATGGCCCAAGAAACTGCGAATGCCTTTGACAGATATCAGATATCGGTGGAGGCCATTTTTCAATCACTTCTACCTTTGCGTTGTCCACCTGTAAACCATCTTTGTACGCCTTGTGCCCCAAAACTATACCTTCGCGAACCATGAAATGGCATTTTTCCCAATTTATCACCAAGTTAGTCTCTTCACACCTAGCAAGCACTTTATCAAGATTCATCAAGAAGTTATCAAAAGAACATCCAAACACAGAAAAATCATCCATGAATACTTCCACAAACCTCTCGACCATGTCAGTAAAAATGGCCATTATACACCTTTGAAAAGTCACAGGCGCATTACAAAGACCAAAGGGCATTCTCTCGAACGCATACGTGCCATAAGGACACGTAAAAGTGGTCTTATCTTGGTCCTCTGGGGCTATAGAAATCTGATTATACCTAGAATAACCATCCAAGAAGCAGTAGTACTGCTGGCCAGCTAATCTATCAAGCATTTGGTCAATAAAGGGGAGAAGGAAGTGGTCATTCCGGGTGGCATTGTTCAATTTTCTATAGTCAATGCAAATTCTCCACCCGGTGATAGTTGTTGTAGAGATTAAGTCATTATTCTCATTAAATACTACAGTCATCCCCCTTTTCTTGGGTACACATTGGACAGGACTTACCCATTTACTGTCTGAGATAGGAAATACAATACCTGCATCAAGCCACTTAATCTCTTCTTTTCTTACCACCTCTTTCATGATTAGATTGAGTCATTGTTGTTTCTCTACACTGGGCTTGTATCCGTCCTCCATAAGGATTTTGTGCATGCAAAAGGCTGGACTAATGCCCTTTATGTCAGACATCGTCCACCCAATTGCCCGTTTGTGCTCACGTAGCACTCTCAACAGCTTTTCTTCCTGCAATTTAGACAAGTCAGATGAAACAATAACAGGTAAAGTGTCAGAGTCTCCCAAATAAGCATATTGCAGGTGAGATGGGAGAGGTTTAAGCTCCCATTTCGAGGCTTCCTTAATTGACGGCTTTGGATGAGGTCCCTTTGGCCTGTTCAAAGGTTCAAAGGGGTGTATCCCCTGCATGTATGCACAAGATGAATCAAGGATGTACTTCATCTCCTCGACCTCTTCATCATTCCCCAGGCTATCAAACAACATAAGTGCTTTCTCTAGAGAATCGTCTAGATATACACTTGGATCACGAATTTGCTCATCAGCCTCAACAATAGATATCATGGAAAGCTCCTCAGAGTGATGGGGAAGTTGGATTGCTTTGTAGACATTGAAAACTGCTTCCTCGTCATGTACCCTCAAGATCATCTTTCCCTCTCTCACTTTGATAATTGCGTCACCAGTAGCCAAGAGAGATCGCCCCAATATGATTGGGACTAGTTAATCACCCTCATAATCGAGGATAATGAAATCAGCAGGGAAGATAAATTTCTCAATTTGTAGCAACACATCTTCAATCACCCCCTCAGGGTGTGCTATCGATCTGTCAACTAGCTGCAACATCACAGTAGTTGGCCTTGGAGCTCCCAGCCCAATTGTCTAAACAATGATATGGGCATCAAATTTATGCGTGCCCCCAAATCATAAAGAGCACGACCCACATCAATATTACCAATGCACACAGGAATCGTAAAGCTACCAGGATTTTTAAGCTTTTGAGGGAGCTTATTTTGGACCCTAGAAGTGCACTCCTCAGTAAGTGGAACTATCTCAAATTCAGTTAATCTTCTCTTGTGAGCCACTATATCTTTTATGTAGTTAGCATACTTTAGAATTTCACGAAGCACATCAACAAGTGGAATATTCAATTGCACCTGGCTCAACATGGAGAGAAATTTGTTGAACATGTGATCATCATTCTTTTTCTGCAATCTCTAGGGAAAAGGTGGTGGTGGCCTTGGGGCCTCCAATGGCTCTGGAATTTCAGCAGTCTTCTCTGGCTCGTTTGTCACTTTAGGGATCAACTCCCCCTCAGGTACGGGCTTATCTTTCTTTTTCTTTGGCACTTCCTCAAGCTCCCTCCCATTTCTAAGTATACCTGCATTCACTTGCGGATTCTTTTATGTGTCAATGGGGAGAGCGCCTGCAGGTCTAGTGTTTTGATTTGTTGCTAACTACCCCATCTACCACTCAAGATTTCTGAAGTTAGTCCTGAGCTGCTGATTGTAAATCAACAACTTCTTTAGTAAATCATTTGGGCTCTCTTCCATTTGTTAGGGTGGTCTCTGAGGTTGATTGAGACCCCCTTTGGGTCTATACTGATTCTGATTCGGCTGATTTCCACCCCATGAGAAGTTGGGATGATTCCTCCAATTTGGATTGTAAGTATTCCCGTATTGTGCATGCTGGTTTGGTGGACCTCTATTTTGTTGCCCCACATAATAGATGGATTCTGGATTCTTGGGTCACATATCACTCATATCACTGTCATTACACAGTTCGCAGCAAATAGTCATTTGTTGTACTTGTTGCATTGGTTGTGGATGCTATATTGTTATCTTAGTCATCTGATTGTCCAGCTTTGCAATTTTGGCTCTCATTGATGACACCTCGTCGACCTCAAGTAACCCAGCTGATTTTTGCTTAACTACCTTTCGTGAGCCACTATCACCTTGCCAGTTATTATAATTAGCAGTGAAGGTATTCAGCAAGAGTTGGATTTCACTGTATGTTTAGCCATGCAGCTACCCCCACAAACTGAATCTAGATTCATCTTTGAAGCATCATCTAGCCCATCTACAAAAGTGTGACCCAATACTTTGTCAGTCTGGCAATGGTGAGGTCAGTCTCTGAGCAACTTCTTGTACCTTTCCATGCTTGACGAAGTGTCTTGCCAGCTCGTTGTTCGAACCCAAGAATTTGACTCCTCAACATCTTTGTTTTCTTGGTGGGGAAAAACTTGATTAAGAATTTCCTTGGCAGATCATCCCAAGTGCGGATTGAATTAGCTGTCTCCTTATTCAACCACTCCTTAGCTTCCCCGAGCAGAGAAAAGGGGAAAAGTGTCAGGCTGACACAGTCCTTGGAAACGTTCGGATAGTTGTAAGTATCCATAATTTCCAGAAAATTTTGAATATGCCTCTGCGGGTCTTCATAAGGTAGACCCACAAATTGCCCTGTGGACTGGATCAGCTACACCATGTATTGTTTCAGCTCAAAGTGCCCAATGATATCAAGCTTCACGATAGCCTGAGTCATATTAGCCAGACTAGGCCTTGCGGCTTCAATCATCGCGCGTTACTCATTACCTGCCATCTCAATTGGCTGTGGTTGAAATACGATGCCCAACTCTCTTCCAATTCTAGTTCTGGCGTCTACCTCTCTCCTCAATCTGTGAAGTGTTCGTTCAATTTCGGGATCGAGAGGAAGGAGATTGTTCGCGCTTCTACTTCTTCGCATTCAAATATAAAATCATGTATTAGCAAAATCAAAGTGAACTGAAAGTTAAAACTCGAATAAATAAATAATAAAAGCTCAATTAAGTCAAGTAGCTAATTTTTAAGTCCTCGACAATGTCGCCAAAAACTTGTTGCGACCAAAACACCCACGCAAGTGCACGTGATCGTCAAGTAATAGAGTAGTGAGTAGAGTATCGTTCCCACGAAGACTTATGATTAACTGTTGACTGATTCAAACCCAATTACTTTATCTGTCCAAGATGTTTTTCATAAAATCGAGATGTAATTATTGTACTACCTAACTATCAAGAAATAATCTAACTAGAGCAATTAACCAAACGAATAGCAAGTTCAATTAACAAACAATAGGAGAAGATATTCTAGGGTCATGGGCTAGTTGACAATCGTGTTGTGTTCTTGGCTTAAAACGACTAATTGATTTATCTGGATTGTTTATTAACAGAGTTTATATTAGTCATAAGAATTTGTCGAGTTCTTACTCGCCTATTCAAGCTAACTCAATGCCTATATGTCTATGGAATTAAGATTAACAAGAACGCCTTTAGAATCCATGTATTCCATCCAAGCAGGGCAATTGGGTATATGTCTATCCCAATTGCGAATCCGTTCCCCGAGGCCCGGATTCAAGAACTTGCTTTATTTAATTCTATATGCAATCTAGAATTCCCACTTTCGAGTTCAACTCTAGATTCTTAGATAGTATTTCACTGTTAGCTACTTAGCAAAATAATTAAAAGTAGAATTAAATAAAAAATTCAATTTGACAAACCAATTTCATCGAATTAAACGTCAAACAACAACTTTCATGTTTCACCTATGACCCCAAAATAATGGGTTTTTAGCTACTCATAAGAACGTAAAGATCATCTATGAAAATATTTATCATGAGAATTGCAAGAAAAAGAAGAAATAAAGAAATATGATGTTTTTGGGTGATCTCTCACACTTGTGTTTCTTGCCCAAGAACTCTCAAAAACAAATCTCACCTAATGTGGCCGAATTCCTACTTTTTATAAGGGTTTTACACCAAGTTTTCCCGACTTGACACTTTCATCCCTAGCTTTTTTGCATTCTGTCGTGTTGTCCCACCGCGGTTACGCCAGGACCGCGGCCAAATAGGTCCTCTAAATTTGTATCTCTGCTCTGCCGCGGTCCTACCGCAGTTACGGTCTGACTGCGGCAGGCCAAGTTCAGCATTGCTTTTGACTTTCACTTGGTGCATTTCTTGGCCATTGTTTGATTGGCCTCCTTTTCTCTATAATTAATCCCAAACTTGCTCCATCGACTTCTTTCGTTGGATATAGCCTACAAAGTATGAAAAGCACTAATCAGAGCAATTGGTTATCACTTTTACCACATAGCTATACAAAAATATGGTTCTTTAGGGTCTAATTATAGTCTAATTTACCTATTATCAACTATAGCAGATATTCGAGGAATAAGCCCCGCCATTTGCATGTGCAAGATTATTCTCAAAGATGATGCAAAGCCCTTCGTGGAACATCAAATGAGTTTGAACAAGGCAATGCAAGAGGTTGTTAAAAAGGAGATGATCAAGTTCCTTCATGCAGGGGTTGTGTACCCCATCTCAGATAGTTCTTGAACTTCTCCGGTGCAATGTGTGCTGAAGAAGGGTGGTATGACTGTGGTGACTAATGCGTAAAATGAGTTGATTCCTACCAGGACTATCACTGGATGGAGGGTGTGCATGGACTACCGCAAGTTGAATAAAGTGACCCGAAAGGATCACTTTCCATTGCCCTTTCTTTACCAGATGCTAGATAAACTTGCGTGGCATACCTTTTACTATTTTCTGGATGGGTATTCATGCTAAACTAGATATTGATTTCCCTGGAGGATCAGGAGAAAACCACCTTCATATGCCCATAGGGGACCTTTGCATTTTCCAGGATGACTTTTGGGTTGTGTAATGCACCGGCTACCTTCCAGCGGTGTATGATAGCCATCTTTACCGACATGGTAGAGGATTTGTTAAGTGTTTATGGATGACTTCTGTATGGTGGGTGACTCCTTTGATGAATATTTGAAGAACCTTGACAAAGTGTTGGCTCGGTGTGAAGAGACGAATCTTGCACTCAACTGGGAAAAATGCCACTTCATGGTCGAGGAGGGCATTGTTCTCGGCCATAAGATTCCAAAGAACGGAATAGAGGTGGACAAGCCAAAATTGAAGTGATTCCAAATCTTCCTCCCCCTACTTCAGTCAAGGGGGTTAGAAGTTTTCTTGGGCATGCAGGGTTCTACCTGAGATTTCTCAAGGACTTTTTGAAGGTAGTGAATCCTTTGTGCAAACTTTTGGAAAAGGATTTGAAGTCCGTGTTCAATGAGGAATGCATGATAGCTTTTGAACTCTATTACCACACCTTATTGGAGCTTGCCTTTTGAGCTCATATGTGATACGAGTGATGTTACGGTTGGAGTGGTCTTGGGTCAAAGAGTGAAATAAATGTTTCACCCGGTGTATTATGCAATCAAAACAATGAATGATGCTCAAGTGAATTACATCGTGATGGAAAAAGAGTTGTTAGCGATTGTGTTTACAATGGAGAAATTTAGGCCCTATCTCATGGGAGCTAAAATGATAATTCATACTGAAGATGCTACACTTCGTTACTTGATGTCCAAGAAGGACTCCAAAGCACGATTGATGAGATGGGTTTTATTGCTTCCAGGGTTCGACTTGGAGATTGTGGATCACAAAGGATGTGAAAACTAAGTGGCGAACCACTTGTCCTGCTTGGAGAAGGAGGAGCGGAGGCCCCTTGATGGCCTTGAAATTAATGACTCTTTCCCCTAACGAGAAACTCTTCTCTGTATTAGTAAATAACATGCCATGGTTTGCGGATGTTGCCAACTTCCTTGTGACCGGTATTGTTCCGTGTGATCTCTTCTAACTAAAAGAGGAAACTTAAACGTGATAGTTTGGACTACTATTGGGACGAGCCTTACATGTTCAAGATCCGTACTGATGGTGTGATCTGGAGTTGTGTCCCGGAGGAGGAGCAATTGAGTATTTTAGAGGCTTGTCATTCCTCTCCCTACGGTGGTCAACATGGTGGGACGAGGACAGCTTCAAAGGTTCTTAGCTATGGTTTTTACTGGCCAACATTGTACAAGGATGTACGTGAACTTGTGAATACATGTGACGAATGTCAAAGAACAGGTGGAATTTCAAAGAAGGATGACATGCCTCTCACCACTATTCTCGAAGTTGATATCTTTGATGTGTGGGGCATTGATTTCATGGGCCCGTTTGTTAGTTTGTGGTAACACATACATAGTGGCGGTTGGCTATGTTTTAAAGTGGGTTGAGGTCATGGCTTTACACAATAATAAGGCCTGGAGTGTTGTTTTGTTTCTCAAGAAGAGTATTTTTACTTGGTTTGGCACTCCTCGAGCAATCATAAGTGATGGGGGGTCTTATTTTTACAATAGAGCTTTTGACACTTTGCTTGCAAAGTGTGGTTTCAATCACAAAGTTTCTACCCCTTATTATCCTCAAGCGAGTGTCCAAGATGAAGTCTCAAACAAGGAAATATCGAGTATATTGTCAAAGACGATCAATGCAAATAGGACCGATTGATCAAAGAAATTGGATGATGCTCTATGGGCTTATAGGACTGCCTACAAGACTCTGATTGGTATATCTCCGTACTGGTTGGTGTTCGGGAAAGCTTTCCATCTACCGGTTGAGTTGGAACACAAGGCCATGTGGGCTTTTATCACGACCCCAACCCGATCGTGATGGCGCCCAGTACACTACTAGGCAAGCCCGACCATTACTCAACACTTAACCCAATTTATCAAAATAGCGGAAAGAAATATCAATTAAGTCAAGATCAAAAGTACTGAAAAATTTAACAAAATACACAATATAGTCCCACTAGGACCCGGTGTCACGAATCTGAGCCTCTAGAATACAGAATGTCATCCTAATACATAGTATAT